>CM034532.1:12666408-12852286 GCA_020002185.1 Paraescarpia echinospica | reverse complement strand
ATATAAGCTAATGATTATCTTATAGCTTGACCTAATTTTATTTTAAACAGTCTCCAGTCTGGTTGCTTATAACATTTTAGACTAACTCGGCACAATCACATTGCCAACAAGCTATAATTTAAGTAGCTAGCATTATACTGTCATAGTTGGACTAGGTCTAGCAATGCACTGGTCAGTATTAATTATACTGTCATAGTTGGACTAGGTCTAGCAATGCACTGGTCAGTATTCATTATACTGTCATAGCTGGACTACGTCTAGCAATGCACTTGTCAGCATTCATTATACTGTCATAGCTGGACTAGGTCTAGCAATGTACTGGTCAGTATTCATTACATTGTCAGCTGGACTAGGTCTAGCAATGCACTGGTCAGTATTCATTATACTGTCATAGTTGGACTAGGTCTAGCAATGCACTGGTCAGTATTCATTATACTGTCATAGCTGGACTAGGTCTAGCAATGCACTGGTCAGTATTCATTATACTGTCATAGTTGGACTAGGTCTAGCAATGCACTGGTCAGTATTCATTATACTGTCATAGTTGGACTAGGCCTAGCAATGCACTGGTCAGTATTCATTATACTGTCATAGTTGGACCAGGTCTAGCAATGCACTGGTCAGTATTCATTATACTGTCATAGCTGGACTAGGTCTAGCAATGCACTGGTCAGTATTCATTATACTGTCATAGTTGGACTAGGTCTAGCAATGCACTGGTCAGTATTCATTATACTGTCATAGTTGAACTAGGTCTAGCAATGCACTGGTCAGTATTCATTATACTGTAATAGCTGGACTAGGTCTAGCAATGCACTGGTCTGTATTCATTATACTGTCATAGTTGGACTAGGACTAGCAATGCACTGGTCACTATTCATTATACTGTCATAGTTTGACTAGGTCTAGCAATGCACTGGTCAATGTTCATTATACTGTCATAGTTGGACTAGGTCTAGCAATGCACTGGTCAGTATTCATTATACTGTCATAGTTGGACCAGGTCTAGCAATGCACTAGTCAGTATTCATTATACTGTCATAGCTGGACTAGGTCTAGCAATGCACTGGTCAGTATTCATTATACTGTCATAGCTGGACTAGGTCTAGCAATCCACTGGTCAGTATTCATTATACTGTCATAGTTGGACTAGGTCTAGCAATGCACAGGTCAGTATTCATTATGCTGTCATAGCTGGACAATGTCTAGCAATGCATTGGTCAGTATTCATTATGCTCTCATAGTTGGACTAGGTCTAGCAATGCACTGGTCAGTATTCATTATACTGTCATAGCTGGACTAGGTCAAGCAATGTACTGGTCAGTATTCATTATACTGTCATAGTTGGACTAGGTCTAGCAATGCACTGGTCAGCATTCATTATACTGTCATAGCTGGACTACGTCTAGCAATGCACTTGTCAGCATTCATTATACTGTCATAGCTGGACTAGGTCTAGCAATGTACTGGTCAGTATTCATTATACTGTCATAGTTGGACTAGGTCTAGCAATGCACTGGTCAGTATTCATTATACTGTCATAGTTGGACTAGGTCTAGCAATGCACTGGTCAGTATTCATTATACTGTCATAGCTGGACTACGTCTACCAAAGCACTGGTCAGTATTCATTATACTGTCATAGCTGGACTAGGTCTAGCAATGCACTGGTCAGTATTCATTATACTGTCATAGTTGGACTAGGTCTACCAAAGCACTGGTCAGTATTCATTATACTGTCATAGCTGACTCAGGTCTAGCAATGCACTGGTCAGTATTCATTATACCGTAATAGCTGACCAGGTCTAGCAATGCACTGGTCAGTATTCATTATACTGTCATAGCTGGACTAGGTCTAGCAATGCACTGCCATATTCATTATACTGTAATAGCTGGACTAGGTCTAGCAATGCACTGGTCAGTATTCATTATACTGTCATAGCTGGACAATGTCTAGCAATGCATTGGTCAGTATTCATTATACTGTCATAGTTGGACTAGGTCTAGCAATGCACTGGTCAGTATTCATTATACTGTCATAGTTGGACAATGTCTAGCAATGCACTGGTCAATATTCATTATACTGTCATAGTTGGACTAGGTCTAGCAATGCACTGGTCAGTATTCATTATACTGTCATAGCTGGACTAGGTCTAGCAATGCACTGGTCAGTATTCATTATACTGTCATAGTTGGACTAGGTCTAGCTATACACTGGTCAGTATTCATTATACTGTCATAGCTGGACTAGGTCTAGAAATGCACAGGTCAGTATTCATTATGCTGTCATAGCTGGACAATGTCTAGCAATGCATTGGTCAGTATTCATTATGCTCTCATAGTTGGACTAGGTCTAGCAATGCACTGGTCAGTATTCATTATACTGTCATAGCTGGACTAGGTCAAGCAATGTACTGGTCAGTATTCATTATACTGTCATAGTTGGACTAGGTCTAGCAATGCACTGGTCAGCATTCATTATACTGTCATAGCTGGACTACGTCTAGCAATGCACTTGTCAGCATTCATTATACTGTCATAGCTGGACTAGGTCTAGCAATGTACTGGTCACTATTCATTATACTGTCATAGTTGGACTAGGTCTAGCAATGCACTGGTCAGTATTCATTATACTGTCATAGTTGGACTAGGTCTAGCAATGCACTGGTCAGTATTCATTATACTGTCATAGCTGGACTACGTCTACCAAAGCACTGGTCAGTATTCATTATACTGTCATAGCTGGACTAGGTCTAGCAATGCACTGGTCAGTATTCATTATACTGTCATAGTTGGACTAGGTCTACCAAAGCACTGGTCAGTATTCATTATACTGTCATAGCTGGACTAGGTCTAGCAATGCACTGGTCAGTATTCATTATACTGTAATTGCTGGACTAGGTCTAGCAATGCACTGGTCAGTATTCATTATACTGTCATAGCTGGACTAGGTCTAGCAATGCACTGGTCAGTATTCATTATACTGTAATAGCTGGACTAGGTCTAGCAATGCACTGGTCAGTATTCATTATACTGTCATAGCTGGACTAGGACTAGCAATGCACTGGTCAGTATTCATTATACTGTCATAGTTGGACTAGGTCTAGCAATGCACTGGTCAATGTTCATTATACTGTCATAGTTGGACTAGGTCTAGCAATGCACAAGTCAGTATTCATTATACTGTCATAGCTGGACTAGATCTAACAATGCACTGGTCAGTATTCATTATACTGTCATAGCTGGACTAGGTCTAGCAATCCACTGGTCAGTATTCATTATACTGTCATAGTTGGACTAGGTCTAGCAATGCACTGGTCAGTATTCATTATACTGTCATAGCTGGACTAGGTCTAGCAATGCACAGGTCAGTATTCATTATGCTGTCATAGCTGGACAATGTCTAGCAATGCATTGGTCAGTATTCATTATGCTCTCATAGTTGGACTAGGTCTAGCAATGCACTGGTCAGTATTCATTATACTCTCATAGCTGGACTAGGTCAAGCAATGTACTGGTCAGTATTCATTATACTGTCATAGTTGGACTAGGTCTAGCAATGCACTGGTCAACATTCATTATACTGTCATAGCTGGACTACGTCTAGCAATGCACTTGTCAGCATTCATTATACTGTCATAGCTGGACTAGGTCTAGCAATGTACTGGTCAGTATTCATTATACTGTCATAGCTGGACTAGGTCTAGCAATGCACTGGTCAGTATTCATTATACTGTCATAGCTGGACTAGGTCTAGCAATGCACTGGTCAGTATTCATTATACTGTCATAGTTGGACTAGGTCTAGCAATGCACTGGTCAGTATTCATTATACTATCATAGTTGGACTAGGTCTAGCAATGCACTGGTCAGTATTCATTATACTGTCATAGCTGGACTAGGTCTAGCAATGCACTGGTCAGTATTCATTATACTGTCATAGTTGGACTAGGTCTAGCAATGCACTGGTCAGTATTCATTATACTGTCATAGCTGGACTACGTCTAGCAATGCACTGGTCAGTATTCATTATACTGTCATAGTTGGACTAGGTCTAGCAATGCACTGGTCAGTATTAATTATACTATCATAGTTGGACTAGGTCTAGCAATGCACTGGTCAGTATTCATTATACTGTCATAGTTGGACTAGGTCTAGCAATGCACTGGTCAATATTCATTATACTGTCATAGTTGGACTAGGTCTAGCAATGCACAAGTCAGTATTCATTATACTGTCATAGCTGGACTAGATCTAACAATGCACTGGTCAGTATTCATTATACTGTCATAGCTGGACTAGGTCTAGCAATCCACTGGTCAGTATTCATTATACTGTCATAGTTGGACTAGGTCTAGCAATGCACTGGTCAGTATTCATTATACTGTCATAGCTGGACTAGGTCTAGCAATGCACAGGTCAGTATTCATTATGCTGTCATAGCTGGACAATGTCTAGCAATGCATTGGTCAGTATTCATTATACTGTCATAGTTGGACTAGGTCTAGCAATGCACTGGTCAGTATTCATTATCTTCTGCAGTTTTGTTAATAATAAAAAAGGCAACAAAAGCAAGTGCTTACAGTGTGATCAAGTAGCATTCTGAGTTAAACTACCATTTGTAACTATTTCAGTGATTTGTATTGTGACTAAAAAAGTTTTATTCTATTCTAATATTTACTTACTTGATAATACTCGCTACGGTATATGTTAATTTAGCATTTGATACGTTATTCGATAAATTATGTTTTTTTAAATTACGGTTCGCCCGGTCGGGCCATTGAAATAAAAAATTAATGTCTAATGGCAGGCAGATGTATCTTAAATTTGCATATAAACGCTCGTGCCTGAAACCACCTCAACGGTAACACGAAGTTAGCAACTTCGTGGGTTTACTTTGTTTTATATACGTGGCCCTTTAGTTAATACAGACACTCTGTTTATGATGTGCCCATAACATCGGGACACCTCAGGCATTACGCATCAAGTCACTGCTGCACAACTTACGCAACAAACGATCGTCAATAAAAACGCACTCTACAAATTTGGAGAAGTTGTCACCAAACTACTTAACTACACGCTGTATTATCGACAGCACTCAGCAGGAGAAGCGTGTGCAGACAGACACCTGAACAATATTTCTTTTTAATATAAATAGGCTAATATATAAAGTATTTCGTATATGTTACAAATTATATAAAGCGTAAATATTTGCTATTGTGTTACTATGTTCTTTAATGATTATTTCTAACTTATTTTGAGTGGGAGTGAGGGGATCAATTCGTTTCATTCGGTAACTAAACTTGTTTGCCACCTATCAGCATAATGATAAACTACACAGCGACAGTTCCGCCACCTGTCGTGTAATGTAAGATTATCAATAAATCCTAAACGTTCTAACAGAGCCATTTTATGATTTTAGTGGGTTTATAATTTTAGAAAATTGTGCAGTATTTACTTTAAAAATTGATATTTATTTTATAACTGTCTCAGTTAACGAAATGTAAAAATTGTATATTCTCCTTGTCACCACCACCATTATCAGTGTATGAGTAAGGCCAAGCCCTAGGTCAAGGGGGATGAATGTAGGAATATAGTTATATTCATTTTACCGTGAATGCCTTTTTAAGTTTTATGTACTTTTTATGTGTTACCAGACCACAAGACAAAGTTGTCTTTTGAGAAATTCATAAAGTATCTTGTATTTTGTGATATTAACGAGCACGCAATACAGCGATTTTACCTCAATTAAGTTTTTGTGTGGAGGCCTTTGGCATTGCCACTGGACTCTCAATCGATAGTACTCGGTTTCGAATCCGTTGCCGTGTCGAAACTTGGGCAAGTTCGTTGACTCTACGTTGCCCCACTTCATTCAGCTGCATGATTGAGTGCCTGCATGGCTATAGATAGTGATGGATTTTAAATTTTGTTTACGAATTCTCTTCGATCATTATAACTGCAACGTGGTTGAAAGCTTCCCAGAGAAGTCTCGATGGTGTTCGATTGAACAAGTCTGCCAGGGAGTAAAGGGTATAGCGCTATGAGCAGTCCAAAGGACTGGGGACAGCACTATATAAGAACTTACCTTTCTGGGCTCTAGAGATTCATGTTTGAATATGTTTTGACTTTATATCACGGAAGGCTTCATTATAATTACTATGCGCAATGTTAAATGCATTTGTGTTATGTTACGTATACGGTCAAAGCTTATGGCAGTAGCATATTTATATGATAATGCAGATTATAAGCATGTTATACGTGAGAGAATATAACAATATTTCCTCAATTAAGCTTATTAGCTAGATTCATGTATTTATATGTTGACCTTATATCAAGGGGTCATCATAGTTATTATAAACAAAGTTCCACTGTTAAATGTACTTGCGCTATGTTACATGTACGATAGATGCTCATGAGAGTAACATACTTATAATTATCCTGAGCATAATCATGTTATATAGGAGACGAATTGGACAAGTAATTCCAGCTAGTCGTGCTTGTGTTGATACAAATAAGCATTTTCATTAACAAACTAAGGCGATGTTAAAATGTGTTAATATATAATTATGTATGTTGTTTTGTTCTCTGACTATAATATGTGCTTATGTACGAACACGCATTTGGAGTCTTTTAAACACTGTATTGCTCATTCTTTGTTCAGAAAGTAAAATCGTTACAGAATCGCACAGGAAAAAGCTACTGAGGGGGCCCCAACATTTGTGTAATTTTTACAATGATTAATACAAATTTTAGAGCTGTATACTTTTGATATGTTATCAAGGATATATTCCTGCTTCCAAAACTGAAACAATTGCTTCTGTTGCAATTTGTTCTAACTTGACCCTATTTTGGCCATAAAAGTCCTAGTTTAATTTGGAACTTTATTTTAGACGTGCATTAAACCTCAATATTTTATAATACTATCATTATATGCCTGACACGATGTAGAATGATGGATTGAACGTATAATGGTATAACATTGAGGCAAAAATGTAGTTCGGTCTAATAACGACGAAATCGAAGTGGGCCCGGATTATATATTCTTATGGGGTCCACACATATTAAATGCCCTTTGATTATTAAGCGTGTGCTTTATTTATTACATTATGTTGCACCGATTCAAAGTAGGGCCTGGATCTGATAGGTAGGCATAGGGGAAAGCGGGGTAAGATGCAGTGTAACACGGCGATGTGTAGTTGTTGGTAAAAATCAAAATATTGATTTTATTCCGTGCCGATTTAAGGTGAATGTTGCAACTTAGTAAACCATCATGAAATGTATAAATAAAAAATGTTACCTCTGTGTTACCAAAATGTATTTCGCTAATTCTTAACTAATATTTGTATTTCAGGTGATATGACCCAGAAGAGGACGTAGAAGAGAAGGCAGAAGATAACCCAGAATAACACACAGAAGCGGACGCAGAAGAGGACACTGAAAAGGACCCGGAAGAGGACACTGAAAAGGACACATATATGGACTCAGAAGGGGACTTAGAAGAGGACCTAGAAGCCGACGCATTTACACACATAGCGATGACATTCGATCACACACGTTAGGGCCATGCACGCACCTAGAAATTAGCCCGGTGTAGTTAAGTTGAAAACACTACCCTTCTAAAACACTACGGTAGTGTTTTGAGCGTTCTTTCAAAACACTACGTCAGTGATTTGAGCACACCCTCAAAACACTACTCACACTACCCCTACTTTTTGTAGATTTTAAAATGTATATGTGTTTGGGGCCATTCATTAAGTACGTCTCGCTTGGTGGGAGGTCGAGGGTCTCCGGATAAGCGGTACGAACTTTTTCATAGGGTAGGATATGGGCAAGGCCAGCGAAAACGAGACACGTTTGAAAAAGTGCTGTCGCCGGCCGTTTTGGTGGTTGTTATAGGGGCCTATGTAAAGTGCATACACATTTCCGACTCCAATGGCTAGAAAACACCATAAAGATTAAAATGATGTATAGTTGTATGTATAGTTAACTTAACTGTAAAATTTGCAGAATTACGAACGCATGCACGCGGCAAAAGTGTGTGTTTTCGCATGTCGCCGGCAGAGCTACAACCACTGTTCAAATTATTAAATTATTTATTATAAAAGTGCCTCATGTGTGTCCTTTATTTAGTACAAAGTGTAGATTATTTTATGTTACAAATAAATCAACTGCACTACAAAATTATGTGCCTGTGCTCTTGAGTAGCTTGTCGCCGAATTCATGCCATTTCCGTTAGGCTGTTTCCTTTGATTGTTCTCCAACTTTAAATTCACACCACACGTAGTTGCAAACTGTTATTGAAATCTAATAACACACGCACACGCACGCACACGCACGCACACGCACACACGTATATATGACCTACTACAATTATTTACAGCTGTTATCTTAATGCGACAGTCATAGGACAAACCTATTAATATTTTAAGTTTTCAACTTTAAGGATTCGAGTTACGTTACGGCGATACTGAAGAAGGTATATAGGGACATGCCAACAAAAAATACTTCACTGTTATTCAACTTAGGTTACTACCAATACCACAGTATACATTCGCTCCGGCGTTCCTTGAAACAGTGTAGAGCTTGAGTCGTGAATTTGTGCAATTTACGTTACACTGAGTTACGTGACACCATTTCCTTTTACACCGACAAATAATTGTATAAGCGCGTAACAAACTGCCATGCAATTTTACCATGTCCATGGTTGAGTGACAAGGTAAATTTAGTTGTACTGTTAGTGTGAATAAATGGTTCATAATTTCTCTTACGGTTTTTACCAACTGTAAACTAGTTTGACAATTACGCTACATTATTAATGTTAACTTGTTCTATTCTCATCGCCTCTATGGTTCGTTCTTATTAAGTGCACCGCACATATCCGTGTTCGTTCTTTTTCACTGCACCGCACATCAGCATTAAACGTTCAAAACCATCGCTGTCTCATTCTTTAGAATGCGCGGTGCACTGAAAGGTATATTTATCAGATATTACTGATATGTATCGTACGCATATTCCACTAATCGGCAGTAGTGAAAAGATACTACAGTTCTTGCCGTAGAAACAACGAAACCGCGAATAGTTCTGTTTATGAGCGATAATATAGTGTTTAGAATGCTCGTCATGAACGAAACACTGCTACACATACACACAGTACTACAGATGGAGGCTCTACCAAGATTGTAGTTAAACAAACATACTCAAACTACATCATCATGGCCAATGTGGAAATACGATGCACATACACAGACTGTGATTACAAGACTGAAAAACTACGGTCGAGTATGCCATGCAGCTTCTGGCCATGCACAACACGTCGGAGCACAATGCAGTGCCGCCGCCCACCCAAGCCACCGCCCCCAAAAAAGCGAAGGCAGACCGCCCGCCCATTGACATGGGCATCACGACAGAGCGGTGGGTCTACTTCCAGAAAAGGTGGAATACGTACAAGATTGCAACAGGCCTCACCGGAGCGGACATACAATGTCAACGTATGGACACCTGCAGTGAGCAGCTCCACTACGCCATGTTTCAGGACAACAACGACATCGAGCAACAGCCAGAAAAAGATATTCTCGACTCCATACACAGGCTAGCCGTCAAAGCCGAAAACGTTATGGTGTCCAGGGTCGCGCTCAACAACCTTCAACAGCAGGCTGATGAGGGAATCAGAAACTTTACTGCCCGGGTGAAAGGTCAAACAGATCTGTGCCAGTTCACAAAAAAATGCACGTGTACAAAAGAAGTGCGATACACCGACGATACGTTACGTGACGTGATCATCCGGGGACTGTATGATCAGGACACATAACGCGAGGTCCTCGGCATGCAGGAACAGGACATGGAACTCGACGCTTTGATCAAACTACTGGAGGCCGAGGAGATCGGCAAGAAGACACAGGCCTCCATCCTCGGCGATACAGGCGCCGGCATATCCAGGTACAAAAGGGACAAGAACCCATCGCAAATCGACAACCAGAACAGGCATTTTAAATGCCACTACTGCGGTAGAACCGGCCACGGAACTAATACAAACGGGCGTACGTCCAAGGCTAACAGAGAGGCCAACTGTCCAGCTTTCAACGCCACGTGCAACAAATGCTCATTGACAGGGCATTTATCTGCCGTCTGCCGCAAACAGACGCCTCGAAAGTCGGACAAGATCGACAAACCGGGTTCGCCGCCCAAGTCCGGCAACATGGAGATGAATACGCTGAAATTAGACGACACCGAGGGCGCTGCAGACCGATCCATGCCCTCCGTGTACGAAGAGATGTGCGAGGCGAATGACTCACACTCTTGCGATACTCGAGCCGGCCGGGCTCGTGCCGGCAGCTCACAACCTTCCGGCACTCGATCTGGCAGTCGTGCTGGCGGTCGGGAAAACAACGGGGAAACTGACGACATCGAGGAGATCGGCCTCGTCACCAGCATCGCCAGCCGCGGCAGCAACAAGTGTGGCAAGAAAGTCGTCATCGAATCGCAACAATTCAACAGACTCCGTGGTTGGATCGAGAGGCCAGTCAAAGGCCAGCCCACAGTCACACTGCAGGCCAGTGTTGTGCCATCAGACTATGCCCACTTTGGCTATCACTTCAGTAAACCGGCACGCACCTGTCAACTGCGGGTCATTACTGACACTGGCTGCCAGTCGACCATCATCAACACGGAACAGGTCCACAACATGGGGTACAAGAAGAGCGACCTCATTCCCACCCGACTTCGGATGCAGGCCATAGACACCAACCCCATCGAAATCATCGGGGCAATCATTCTCCGCTTGTCAGGATTGGACCGTCATGGAAACTCGCACGAGACAACCCAGATCTGCTACGTCTCTAACAAGATCAAGGGAATGTACCTAAGCGAACATGGGTGCAAACAGCTTGGGATCATACCGGAATCCTTCCCATCAGTTGGCGCTGTCGAAACAAACAACGATGCCGCAGCCAGCTCATCTATGCCACCACCATCCACCAGGGACAACTGCAATTGCCCGGAGCGTACGATGCCTCCGCCACTGCCCACGTCCATCCCATTCCTTCCTACAGAAAACAACAGAGGGAAACTTGAGGAGTGAATTAAAGACTACTACAAAGGCAGTACTTTCAACACATGCGAGCATCAACCCCTCCCCCTCATGGAGGGACCACCAGTCCGCATCATGGTCAACTCGAACGCCTCACCTGTCACCATTCACACACCTATATCGGTTCCTCTACACTGGCAGGAACAGGTCAAGGCCGACCTGGACAGAGACATCGCACTCGGCGTCATCGAGCCTGTTCCTGTAGGTGAACCTATGACATGGTGCAGCAGGATGGTCATCACCAGAAAAAAGAGCGGGGGCCCTCGACGCTGCGTAGACTACCAGGCCCTCAACAAGTTCTGCAGCAGAGAAACACACCACACCATGAGCCCGTTTCATCAGGCGACGCTCTTCCCGGCAAACATGAAAAAGACTGTTACCGACGCTTGGAACGGCTACCACTCAGTCCCCATCCACGAGGAAGACCGTAACTACACCACATTCATCACCCCATGGGGCCGATACAGGTACAAGACCCTGCCCCAGGGGTTTGTCGCCGCCGGAGACGGCTACACTCGACGATATACGACGAAATTGTTGCCGACATCCCGAACAAAACTAAGTGCATCGACGACGTAGGCATATGGGCCACGACAATCGAGGAAGCATTTTTCCAAACCTGCAACTGGATGGATATATGCGGACGACACGGTATCACTCAGAACCCGGAAAAATTCCACTTCGCGGAAGACACAGTTGAGTTCGTCGGATTTGAGATAACGAAAACAAACATCCGGCCCAGCGACACATTCATTCGCGCGATCCAGGACTTCCCAACACCGCGGAACATCACCGACATAAGGTCGCTGTTTGGAATGATTAACCAGGTCAGTTACTGTCAATCGTCGTCCGAAGAACTACGCCCATTTCGCGAACTTCTGTCACCCTCAACCCCGTTCTACTGGGACGAGACCTTGGATGCTGCCCTTGCACACGCCAAGAGCGAGATCATCAAGACCATCGCCGAGAGGGTCAAGATCTTTGACAAAAGACGAAAAACTTGCTTGTCCACCGACTGGTGCAAGTACGGCATCGGGTTCTCCCTTGGACAGAAACATTGCTCCTGTCCATCCGAGGAACCATGGTGCTGCAACACCGGCTGGAAACTGACGTTCGCCAGCAATCGGTATACACACAACGCAGAGGAGAACTATGCCCCTGTAGAAGGCGAGGCCTTGGCCGTCGCCTGGGCACTCGACAAAGCCAGGCACTTCGTCCTTGGCTGTAACGACCTCATCGTTGCCACCGACCACAAGCCCCTCCTCAAAGTGTTGGGGGACCGGAAGATGGAGGACATAAGAAACCCGCGCCTCTACAACCTGAAAGAGAAAACACTACCGTTCCAATTCAGGATCACCCACGTACATGGTAAACGCCACTTCACCGCTGACAGCCTGTCCAGATACGCCTCTGGAGACCCCAATCCTAACAAGATGGACCTACCAGATGATGCACATGCGGCTGGCTATTCATCGGTACCGGCTGAACTTTGGTGGTACCAGGGGCTGCGCCGCATAGGCAACGAGGGGAATTTCAGTCACGAGGCTGCCGCACAGGAGGAACACCTAACATTCGGAGCCATGACCACACTATCGTCCATCGAATCGGTCACGTGGGACAGCGTCAGAGAACAGACCACCAGCGACCCCACCATGCGACAGTTGCACGACACGATCCTAGTAGGCTTCCCGGAAGACAGCAGGCACATGCCAGAACTCACCCGGATCTATCATCAGTACAGGGCCGACCTCTCCATCACGGCAGGCGTAATACTATACCAGGACAGAATCATTATCCCGCCATCACTCCGCGACCAGGTCCTGGAAACACTACACGCCGCCCACCAAGGTGTGACGTCCATGAACGCCAGAGCGAAAGCATCGGTTTTCTGGCCGGGAATCACGATTCAGATCCAAGAGCTGCGCAATAACTGTCAGGCGTGCCACATAATTGCTCCCAGCAACCCCAAGCCGCCTCCCACACCCTCACCCGACCCAGTCTACCCATTCCAGATGTTGTGCGCCGATTACTTCTGTTACATCGGCCACAATTACCTCGTCATCGTTGACAGATACTCGGGCTGGCCCTACGTGTGTCAACTAACGGGGGGGGGGGGGTCGCCGGCACTCGTCAAGAAGCTACGGGAATTCTTTGTCACATGGTATAGCCGAAGAGTTGTCATCAGATGGCGGCCCCGAGTTTACGGCTGAGCTCACCCAGCAGTTCCTCCGAGACTGGGGAGTTGCTCACCGCCTCTCGTCGGTAGCCTACCCCCATTCCAACACCCGGGCCGAGATCGGGGTTAAGTCAGCTAAGCGCTTGATCATGGAGAACACCGGGCCACATGGCGGCGCCGACATCCCGGCATTCCAGCGAGCCATGCTCACATATAGGAACACGCTTACGCCACTTGACAAACGCTCCCCGGCTGAAATCGTCTTTGGCCGCCAAATCCGCGACTTTATACCCAGCCATGCCAGGAAAATACGACCCATACGATACCTGGACAGACACAGCCGCCAACCGGGAGTAGGCTCTCATGGAACGCCATGCCAAGGAGGTGGAACAGCAAACAAAGTGGGGAACAGCGTCCGCATCCAGAACCAGACTGGGAATGCGCCACGACGCTGGGACAAGTCTGGACAAGTCATCGAGGTACGGCAACACGACCAGTACGCCATCAAAGTCCACGGGTCTGGCAGAGTCACTCTTCGCAACCGCCAATTTCTACGGCGCTACGTCCCGTACGTGAATAAGCCATGCCCACGCCGTATCACGGATGACATCCCCAACAGGTCCGCTGACATAGGGAGACTGCCCCTATCCCTACTTCCCATGGAGGACCTGACACATGAGATCTCCACACCACTCGGCAGCGACGCCAATCGCTCGCCGCCGACCCCGGACACGGCAATGTTCAGAAAGTCGCAGAGCACACCAGTGCGCCGACAAGACATACGCCCCAACCCGCACAGCCTCCACTTTGAGCCCGACACAGGGAATGAAGATACTCCGGTGGCCTCACCAAGATCGTCCGCCGATGAACCGCCATCCGCGGGACCGAACCGGGAAACTGCACCGCAACAGAAGCTCGCATCGCCGCCACCGTCAGTACCAAACACTATGTTCCGAGCGGACAGACCAAGGCGGCAGACACGCTTGCCGACCCGCTTCAAGGACTATGTGGTCGGTAACGAGTGATCGAACAAGGTACTCGAAGAGTTCATGCGTCTCCCGTCACAAGAACTCGGGGCGAGGGAGGACATTGACAATTACGCTACATTATTAATGTTAACTTGCTCTATTCTCATCGCCTCTGTGGTTCGTTCTTATTAAGTGCACCGCACATATCCGTGTTCGTTCTTTTTCACTGCACCGCACATCAGCATTAAACGTTCAAAACCATCGCTGTCTCATTCCTTAGAACTAGTAGGAGACTTGAAGAATAACACACTCAGGTTTACGGAGGAAATATAGCAATAACAAATGTATTATGCATTTCTAGCGTGAGAGTACCCAGTACTTATTCTTCGATGGGCGATTAATTAAATTGAATGAAATGTGAACACGTGCCGCTCAATGGACTTGTAAAGAATACGTAACGTAAATCGGAAATCGTATACACGACGTGCGACTTCAATAAATGTTAAAATACTTTACATTATGGATTGTTTTTAGATTGATAGGACCATATAATATTGCACGACATGATTAACATTATATTAGGTCAATTTGTGACAAACTTTGATGACATAGGGCTATGGGCACATGTGTGTGCAGTTTTTTAAGCATTTTTTAGTTTGTGTTTGTAGGAACAATGGCAAAAACATCAGCCAGAAAACTTACAAAGATAGAAAAAAAAAAACAGATCCAGATTACGAGAGAAAGGGTTGGTCGCTAGGTGGCGTAAGGTGGTACTTGTTTATTTTGTCACTGCGTGATTCAAAATCATTTTTGCAATTTAACGTTTAATTTTAGTGTAGAATTAGTGTCAACGTATTGCACTGTTTGCTTAAACAAACATTTTATAAATTGTCACCACCAACGCTGTTAAATCTTGTACTTAAATTAGTTGGGCGATAATACAGGTCGATTTGATTTTCGCGCTAGCAGGCTTATCTACACAACATACTAAGGTAGGGGCTTTATAAACTATATACTAACAGGCCTTTTCAACAAGACGTTCTTTTTAAACGTCTTGTTACTTTGCACAGGCCTGCTGAGCGCGAACAATCATACGACCTGTAATATTGCCATTGAATATCGCCAACTCACTCTTTAATAACCTAGAAATTTACATTTTTGTAATACAATTATACAGTTTTAGAATATTTTATTATTTTCAATTATTTATATGAGACATTATCATTTTATTCTTCACCATTTCGAGGAAAGACAATGTCACCAGCATTTTTATTGTGTGTTTTATTTTTATCCTGTTCTGCTGCTTCGAGAGGTCACGATTTTACGCTGTGCAAGCCACTTAGTCCCCAACGGTCGGCTCTCATTTTAACAGTTTCTCAGTACATGAGAACACAACATTCCTTGTCACATCTTCACAGTTTGCCATGTCTTAATCTTTGCTTTAATAGAAAGTTACTGCCAATCCCCCGCTCTAAGCCAACGTTTAAATTGGCAATTATTTTACTACTAGCAGGAGATGTAAATCTTAATCCTGGACCTGCTATCAGGCGCAATATACGAGTAGCCACCACTAACGTTCGATCTATTCGAGACAAAACAGCCTCGCTTACCGATTTATTAACTTCCAAGACAATAGACATCCTTGCAGTCACTGAGACCTGGCTGAGACCACATGACACAGCTGCATGCATTGCTGACATTTCTCCTTCCAGTTTCACCTTCCATCATCGCCCACGTTCAGTTGGACGAGGTGGTGGTGTTGGATTTCTCGTCTCAAAACAGTTCAAAGTTAATTTGCATTCAAACCCCGATTACTCCAGCTTGGAGGCCATCTGCGCCGAAATTTCCAATTCATCTTTCTCTGCTTATTTTGTGTGCATTTATCGCCCTCCAGGACACCCTGCCCATTTCTTTGAAGAATTCCAGGTTCTACTTGAAAATCTGGCAACTATTTAGTCAGAATTTTATATACTCGGTGATTTTAATCTTCATCTGGACACACCTTCATCAACAACAAGTATATTTAATGACATTCTGGCATCCTATGACATGGAACAGCATGTTACCTTCTCAACACATACATGGCCACTGGCTCGATCTCTTAATCACCCGCTCAGATTGTAACACTATTCAGACACCTACTGCTTCAGATGGTTTATCAGACCACCACACTGTCATTTCTGATCTCAAAGTTCCTAGAATTCCCGTAGAGTCCAAAAACAAAGTGTTTTACCGACCGATCCATAAGATTGACATTGCCGCATTAATGACAGACATCCTTAAATCCGACCTCATCAGTAAACCCAAAGAACATCTGTCAGATCTGTGTCGACAGTACTGTCAAGTACTCAAAGATTTACTTAATAAACATGCACCCCTGAGATCTAAATATGTGTCCCAAAAGCCACATGCTCCATGGATGACTCCTGAAATTCTACAATCTAAAAAGCGCCGGCGCTATCTTGAACGTGTATGGCGCAAATCACGCTCGCCTTTGGACAGATCACGATATTCTAAACAGTGTCACTACTGCAACAGACAAATGGCCAAAGCTAAATCAAATTATTACACAAACATGGTCTCGAGTAACTCTGATAACCCACGTCAGCTATGGAACTGCATAAATCATATTTTACATAGACGGCCGCCTCCATCTCTACCTAGTCATGTGTCAGTCAAATCTCTGTGTAACTCGTTTTCTAGTCATTTCAAAGATAAAATAAGTCTCATACGTTTTGCTTTTCCATGTCACACTTTAAGTACTGTAAATGTGGACTCCCCACAAGTTGATGAAGTGAGGAAAATAATAATGTCCTCCCCAAATAAGTCATGCGATCTCGATCCATTACCAACCATACTACTAAAAGCATGTCTTGACTCTTTACTTGGTACAATAACGAATATCATAAATTTATCACTAAGTTCGGGTAAATTCCCAGATGATTTTAAACACGCACATGTAAATCCTGTTCTCAAGAAGACCTCTCTGCCAAAAGATGATTTCAAAAATTATAGGCCAATTTCTAATCTTAGCTTTATTTCTAAGATACTTGAGAAAGTCGTAGCAAGCCGTCTAAGGCGTCATATTAGCTCAACTTGTTTATCCAGTGCGCTCCAATCAGCATACAAACAATTTCATTCTACTGAGACTGCTCTCCTAAAAGTACACAATGATGTTATATTAAACATTGATAAAGGCAAAGTAACTGCACTTACCTTGCTTGAACTGTCTGCCGCCTTTGATACCATTGATCACAACACTCTTGTCAAACGTTTATCATTGTGGTATGGCATATCTGGCACAGCTCTGACCTGGTTTTCTTCATATCTAACCAATAGACATCAATGTATAAAGATAGATAATTACTTTCAACCTCACTCCCCACTTCATGTGGCATTCCCCAGGGTTCCGTTCTTGGGCCTTTGCTTTTCACTCTCTACACTACGCCACTCAGCTCTGTAATCCAAAGTCATAACTTGGATCATCACCTTTATGCAGATGACACACAGATCTACACTTCCTTCGCCACGCCCGATACAAGTCATTCTCTAAACCGACTCAACGATTGTCTCCAAGATGTTTTTTCATGGATGACCGATAGTAAATTAAAGTTAAATGCAGACAAAACTGAATTCCTCATCATTGGTACTCCAATGCAGCGAGGTAAACTAAATGACTTTTTTCCAACATGCATCCTGAGTCAAACTATCACACCAGCAGCATCAGTACGGAATCTAGGAGTGACCTTTGATTGCGACTTCAATTTCAGACAACACATCCCAAACGTGCCGTTGCTGTTTTTATCATATCCGTGATCTTCGCCGCATTCGCCGACATATGTCGCTTTCTGTCGCTAAGACTATCGCAACAGCTCTTGTTAGCAGCAGATTAGATTATTGCAATTCCCTCCTTCATAATATTGCTATCAAGGATATTGCAAAACTACAACGCGTCCAAAATTGTTTAGCAAGGGTAGTCACACAATCTCCTCGATTCTCCCGCTCAGTGCCACTTCTAAAATCACTGCATTGGCTCCCCGTGCGATATCGCATTATGTTTAAGATCTGCACAATCACCTACCAAGCCCTTTCATCCAAACAACCTAGTTATTTATACTCGATGCTCACACCAGCCAGATAAGCCAGACAACTTCGGTCGTCTAGTTCGAAGTTGCTATCTGTTCCTAGGGTTAAGACAAAGGCTGGAACTCGAGCTTTTTCAGTTGCGCCAACTATTTAGAATTCGCTTCCCGTTAATGTTAAATTAGCAGAAAATATTGTTACATTTCGTCGTCACCTCAAAACCTATCTTTTCAATATCGCCTATCCTCCCTAGCTTCCTAGCACATCCATCCATTTGTTGACGAATTTCGCCTAGCACACGAGTACGAGAATGCTTAATCCTTTGGTTTTGGTGCGCCACTGAGCTCGGATTGTCTGAGGATATTGGCGCTTAAGAAGTTATTTATTATTATTAAAGGAGAAAGATCGTGTTATGAAATGTTACGTGCCAAGAGACAACCTATCAATTTCTAAACTGCAGAAAAAGAGAAGAAAGGGACGCGTCTATAACAAAACATATCGGAGAAAGCTCAAGGCATTAGCAAGTGCTGCTACACAACCAGAAGTTAGAGAGATGGCAGAAGAAAATGGCGGGCCATGCGACAGCACAATAACAATCTTGCCTGATACAACGCTTACTGTGAAACTGCCATTTCAAAATTCAAGGAAGAGGAATCGCACCAGCACTATTGTGTCTATGCAAAACAATACACCAACAAGAGGTGAAACTTGATGAACTCGAGCAAAGGAACAAGTTGGTGGAAACGAAGCTGAAATATTCACAGAAAACTGACCAGATACTAAAGAACACCAAACATGCTGGTGAAGATAGCAGCGACAGACAAGGAGAAACTGCTGAAGACTCGAGTCCGAAAAATCAGGCAATTGAGGACATAAGGAATGCTGGCTTCACTCCGACGAAAGTACCGAAAATCAAGGAAAGTCTCGTGCAACATCATGCCTTTCTTAACGAGGTGGAGAAAACACTCAGCAGTTTGCAGAAGAAAGCAAATGTCCGCGCTTCACATATTAAAGGATGCAAGGAAAGAAAACCAAGTTTTTATTACCGATGTTCATGGTTACGTTATTAAATAACTTGTTAGCATGATGGCACATGCAGTGCACTCCTTTTAATTACATCTCACAGTGAATAAATACTATACAGTAACTTTGATTATTTCGTAAACAAATGTGTTTTTGACATTTTTATTATTTTCCACTTTCTTCCGATTTACGTTACGAAAATATGTCGAATGTTTGAAGGAGCAACACTTTTCAGTACATTACAATGTGTGAATACAATGCTGTCTGATATATTGGGAACCTCTACATAAGGCATATCAATGGTTTGTGCAAACACAGCTGCATTCTTCGTACGATGGACATCGGAACAACCTGATATGTGGAATTTCCTAAAAAATGATGGAATGCACAACATTCTTGCATGAAAGTTGGTCAGATAAACAAACACTAAATTATGATGAACAAGTAAATGACATTCTACCAATACTATCAAATCCTCTCGCTCAATATACATGTGTATCAAATTGGGGATGTAAATTCTTAAAATAATAAGTGCAGGTGATTCACTAAGCGTCATTGTTTAACGTAAATCGGTGGGCGTTTAAAGCACTCGTATTAAATTTAACAGAAAAATACAAATATCCAACTTTGAAACCATTTTTTAGTAATATACATCGTAGAATAGGTGATCTTTCAAATAAAATGTCTACAAATTAGGTTTTGTAAAAAAATTGGACCAGTTGATCAAGTGAAAGTGTTTTGTTTTCGCTGGCCTTGCCCATATCTTGGTAATAAGGGTTACGTAAACATTAAAAACAAAGCTATTGATACCAGACTGATGTTATTAATAAACTTCCTCGTGTCAGCGACAAGTTCAAGGAGTGCACGAATTCGAGTAGCGTCACCTTATTATTTTAAATTGCTTATTCTCGGCGGGGGGACGTCTGGGGGAAACGTCCTGGGGATGGTCTTATTCAAAATATTGTGTGGGGTGGGCGAATTGAATAGTTGTGGAGATGTACTTGACGCTCCTGCAGGACTCTGTTCCCCATATATCCTAAATACACCGCTGTAGCTAGGCTTCACCATATAATCATGTTAGTGTAATTACTGGGTGGATAGATCTAGGGTAGTAAAATGAAACATGTTTTGTTGTATTATGTAGTTCATAAGTATAGGCATACGGTGAGTTCGTCGGTGTAATCGTTGGGCTTAACCCTAATATAAACAAACCGAGCTGTCACCAACACCAACCATACCTGATTCCAACCACAACTAATTATAATAATAATCTTAACACTATTTAATAATGGCATTTCACACTAACTATTTATTCCCGTCATCTGATTCGTTCCAGCTATTACCCTAGCCCCAATCATAACTGACTCCAATCATAACTAATCTTAACCTCAATGAATAATTACATTTCACATTAAGTATTTATTCTCGTCGTCTGATTGGTTCCAGCAATTGCCCCAATTCCAACCACAGGTAATAATCTTAACGTAATTAATAAGGCCATTTAATTCACACTAACTATTTATTCCCATCATCTGATTGATTATAACGATTATGCGATATATATATAATCCCAACCCACCACACCTTAATTGTTGGAACTAGTCCGACAACGGAATAAATAGTTAGTGTGATAATCAGACGACTAGAATAAATAATCATTAATTATTGTTAAGATTATTATTACTAGTTATGGTTGGTATAAATCGTGGTGGGTTAGGATTATATATAGCATATTCATTATAGCCAATCGGACGATAGGAATAAATAGTTAATGCGAAATATCTTGATTAATTATATCACACTTATTATCATTAGCTATGTTTGGGGTTAGAGTAATCGTTGAAACCAGTCAGACGACAGGAATAAATATTTTATGTGAAATGTCATTATTCATTAGGGCTAAGGTTATTAGTATTATCAGTTATGGTTGCATGGAGCCAGTTATGATTATGGTAATCGTTGGAACCAATCACATGATTGGAATAAATGGTTAATGTGAAATGTCATTATTATATGGGTTAAGACTATTATTGTAATTAGTTAAGGCTAGAGTAAGCTATGGTGGGTTGGGATTATATATATATCGCATAATCGTTATAATCAATCAGATGATGGGAATAAATAGTTAGTGTGAATTAAATGGCCTTATTAATTACGTTAAGATTATTACCTGTGGTTGGAATTGGGGCAATTGCTGGAACCAATCAGACGACGAGAATAAATACTTAATGTGAAATGTAATTATTCATTGAGGTTAAGATTAGTTATGATTGGAGTCAGTTATGATTGGGGCTAGGGTAATAGCTGGAACGAATCAGATGACGGGAATAAATAGTTAGTGTGAAATGCCATTATTAAATAGTGTTAAGATTATTATTATAATTAGTTGTGGTTGGAATCAGGTATGGTTGGTGTTGGTGACAGCTCGGTTTGTTTATATTAGGGTTAAGCCCAACGATTACACCGACGAACTCACCGTATGCCTATACTTATGAACTACATAATACAACAAAACATGTTTCATTTTACTACCCTAGATCTATCCACCCAGTAATTACACTAACATGATTATATGGTGAAGCCTAGCTACAGCGGTGTATTTAGGATATATGGGGAACAGAGTCCTGCAGGAGCGTCAAGTACATCTCCACAACTATTCAATTCGCCCACCCCACACAATATTTTGAATAAGACCATCCCCAGGACGTTTCCCCCAGACGTCCCCCCGCCGAGAATAAGCAATTTAAAATAATAAGGTGACGCTACTCGAATTCGTGCACTCCTTGAACTTGTCGCTGACACGAGGAAGTTTATTAATAACATCAGTCTGGTATCAATAGCTTTGTTTTTAATGTTTACGTAACCCTTATTACCAAGATATGGGCAAGGCCAGCGAAAACAAAACACTTTCACTTGATCAACTGGTCCAATTTTTTTACAAAACCTAATTTGTAGACATTTTATTTGAAAGATCACCTATTCTACGATGTATATTACTAAAAAATGGTTTCAAAGTTGGATATTTGTATTTTTCTGTTAAATTTAATACGAGTGCTTTAAACGCCCACCGATTTACGTTAAACAATGACGCTTAGTGAATCACCTGCACTTATTATTTTAAGAATTTACATCCCCAATTTGATACACATGTATATTGAGCGAGAGGATTTGATAGTATTGGTAGAATGTCATTTACTTGTTCATCATAATTTAGTGTTTGTTTATCTGACCAACTTTCATGCAAGAATGTTGTGCATTCCATCATTTTTTAGGAAATTCCACATATCAGGTTGTTCCGATGTCCATCGTACGAAGAATGCAGCTGTGTTTGCACAAACCATTGATATGCCTTATGTAGAGGTTCCCAATATATCAGACAGCATTGTATTCACACATTGTAATGTACTGAAAAGTGTTGCTCCTTCAAACATGCGACATATTTTCGTAACGTAAATCGGAAGAAAGTGGAAAATAATAAAAATGTCAAAAACACATTTGTTTACGAAATAATCAAAGTTACTGTATAGTATTTATTCACTGTGAGATGTAATTAAAAGGAGTGCACTGCATGTGCCATCATGCTAACAAGTTATTTAATAACGTAACCATGAACATCGGTAATAAAAACTTGGTTTTCTTTCCTTGCATCCTTTAATATGTGAAGCGCGGACATTTGCTTTCTTCTGCAAACTGCTGAGTGTTTTCTCCACCTCGTTAAGAAAGGCATGATGTTGCACGAGACTTTCCTTGATTTTCGGTACTTTCGTCGGAGTGAAGCCAGCATTCCTTATGTCCTCAATTGCCTGATTTTTCGGACTCGAGTCTTCAGCAGTTTCTCCTTGTCTGTCGCTGCTATCTTCACCAGCATGTTTGGTGTTCTTTAGTATCTGGTCAGTTTTCTGTGAATATTTCAGCTTCGTTTCCACCAACTTGTTCCTTTGCTCGAGTTCATCAAGTTTCACCTCTTGTTGGTGTATTGTTTTGCATAGACACAATAGTGCTGGTGCGATTCCTCTTCCTTGAATTTTGAAATGGCAGTTTCACAGTAAGCGTTGTATCAGGCAAGATTGTTATTGTGCTGTCGCATGGCCCGCCATTTTCTTCTGCCATCTCTCTAACTTCTGGTTGTGTAGCAGCACTTGCTAATGCCTTGAGCTTTCTCCGATATGTTTTGTTATAGACGCGTCCCTTTCTTCTCTTTTTCTGCAGTTTAGAAATTGATAGGTTGTCTCTTGGCACGTAACATTTCATAACACGATCTTTCTCCTTTAATAATAATAAATAACTTCTTAAGCGCCAATATCCTCAGACAATCCGAGCTCAGTGGCGCACCAAAACCAAAGGATTAAGCATTCTCGTACTCGTGTGCTATGCGAAATTCGTCAACAAATGGATGGATGTGCTAGGAAGCTAGGGAGGATAGGCGATATTGAAAAGATAGGTTTTGAGGTGACGACGAAATGTAACAATATTTTCTGCTAATTTAACATTAACGGGAAGCGAATTCTAAATAGTTGGCGCAACTGAAAAAGCTCGAGTTCCAGCCTTTGTCTTAACCCTAGGAACAGATAGCAACTTCGAACTAGACGACCGAAGTTGTCTGGCTTATCTGGCTGGTGTGAGGATCGAGTATAAATAACTAGGTTGTTTGGATGAAAGGGCTTGGTAGGTGATTGTGCAGATCTTAAACATAATGCGATATCGCACGGGGAGCCAATGCAGTGATTTTAGAAGTGGCACTGAGCGGGAGAATCGAGGAGATTGTGTGACTACCCTTGCTAAACAATTTTGGACGCGTTGTAGTTTTGCAATATCCTTGATAGCAATATTATGAAGGAGGGAATTGCAATAATCTAATCTGCTGCTAACAAGAGCTGTTGCGATAGTCTTAGCGACAGAAAGCGACATATGTCGGCGAATGCAGCGAAGATCACGGATATGATAAAAACAGCAACGGCACGTTTGGGATGTGTTGTCTGAAATTGAAGTCGCAATCAAAGGTCACTCCTAGATTCCGTACTGATGCTGCTGGTGTGATAGTTTGACTCAGGATGCATGTTAGAAAAAAGTCATTTAGTTTACCTCGCTGCATTGGAGTACCAATGATGAGGAATTCAGTTTTGTCTGCATTTAACTTTAATTTACTATCGGTCATCCATGAAAAAACATCTTGGAGACAATCGTTGAGTCGGTTTAGAGAATGACTTGTATCGGGCGTGGCCAAGGAAATGTAGATCTGTGTGTCATCTGCATAAAGGTGATGATCCAAGTTATGACTTTGGATTACAGAGCTGAGTGGCGTAGTGTAGAGAGTGAAAAGCAAAGGCCCAAGAACGGAACCCTGGGGAATGCCACATGAAGTGGGGAGTGAGGTTGAAAAGTAATTATCTATCTTTATACATTGATGTCTATTGGTTAGATATGAAGAAAACCAGGTCAGAGCTGTGCCAGATATGCCATACCACAATGATAAACGTTTGACAAGAGTGTTGTGATCAATGGTATCAAAGGCGGCAGACAGATCAAGCAAGGTAAGTGCAGTTACTTTGCCTTTATCAATGTTTAATATAACATCATTGTGTACTTTTAGGAGAGCAGTCTCAGTAGAATGAAATTGTTTGTATGCTGATTGGAGCGCACTGGATAAACAAGTTGAGCTAATATGACGCCTTAGACGGCTTGCTACGACTTTCTCAAGTATCTTAGAAATAAAGCTAAGATTAGAAATTGGCCTATAATTTTTGAAATCATCTTTTGGCAGAGAGGTCTTCTTGAGAACAGGATTTACATGTGCGTGTTTAAAATCATCTGGGAATTTACCCGAACTTAGTGATAAATTTATGATATTCGTTATTGTACCAAGTAAAGAGTCAAGACATGCTTTTAGTAGTATGGTTGGTAATGGATCGAGATCGCATGACTTATTTGGGGAGGACATTATTATTTTCCTCACTTCATCAACTGGAGAATTTACTTGTGGGGCGTCCACATTTACAGTACTTAAAGTGTGACATGGAAAAGCAGAACGTATAAGACTTATTTTATCTTTGAAATGACTAGAAAACGAGTTACACAGAGATTTGACTGACACATGACTAGGTAGAGATGGAGGCGGCCGTCTATGTAAAATATGATTTATGCAGTTCCATAGCTGACGTGGGTTATCAGAGTTACTCGAGACCATGTTTGTGTAATAATTTGATTTAGCTTTGGCCATTTGTCTGTTGCAGTAGTGACACTGTTTAGAATATCGTGATCTGTCCAAAGGCGAGCGTGATTTGCGCCATACACGTTCAAGATAGCGCCGGCGCTTTTTAGATTGTAGAATTTCAGGAGTCATCCATGGAGCATGTGGCTTTTGGGACACATATTTAGATCTCAGGGGTGCATGTTTATTAAGTAAATCTTTGAGTACTTGACAGTACTGTCGACACAGATCTGACAGATGTTCTTTGGGTTTACTGATGAGGTCGGATTTAAGGATGTCTGTCATTAATGCGGCAATGTCAATCTTATGGATCGGTCGGTAAAACACTTTGTTTTTGGACTCTACGGGAATTCTAGGAACTTTGATATTAGAAATGACAGTGTGGTGGTCTGATAAACCATCTGAAGCAGTAGGTGTCTGAATAGTGTTACAATCTGAGCGGGTGATTAAGAGATCGAGCCAGTGGCCATGTATGTGTTGAGAAGGTAACATGCTGTTCCATGTCATAGGATGCCAGAATGTCATTAAATATACTTGTTGTTGATGAAGGTGTGTCCAGATGAAGATTAAAATCACCGAGTATATAAAATTCTGACTAAATAGTTGCCAGATTTTCAAGTAGAACCTGGAATTCTTCAAAGAAATGGGCAGGGTGTCCTGGAGGGCGATAAATGCACACAAAATAAGCAGAGAAAGATGAATTGGAAATTTCGGCGCAGATGGCCTCCAAGCTGGAGTAATCGGGGTTTGAATGCAAATTAACTTTGAACTGTTTTGAGACGAGAAATCCAACACCACCACCTCGTCCAACTGAACGTGGGCGATGATGGAAGGTGAAACTGGAAGGAGAAATGTCAGCAATGCATGCAGCTGTGTCATGTGGTCTGAGCCAGGTCTCAGTGACTGCAAGGATGTCTATTGTCTTGGAAGTTAATAAATCGGTAAGCGAGGCTGTTTTGTCTCGAATAGATCGAACGTTAGTGGTGGCTACTCGAATATTGCGCCTGATAGCAGGTCCAGGATTAAGACTTACATCTCCTGCTAGTAGTAAAATAATTGCCAATTTAAACGTTGGCTTAGAGCGGGGGATTGGCAGTAACTTTCTATTAAAGCAAAGATTAAGACATGGCAAACTGTGAAGATGTGACAAGGAATGTTGTGTTCTCATGTACTGAGAAACTGTTAAAATGAGAGCCGACCGTTGGGGACTAAGTGGCTTGCACAGCGTAAAATCGTGACCTCTCGAAGCAGCAGAACAGGATAAAAATAAAACACACAATAAAAATGCTGGTGACATTGTCTTTCCTCGAAATGGTGAAGAATAAAATGATAATGTCTCATATAAATAATTGAAAATAATAAAATATTCTAAAACTGTATAATTGTATTACAAAAATGTAAATTTCTAGGTTATTAAAGAGTGAGTTGGCGATATTCAATGGCAATATTACAGGTCGTATGATTGTTCGCGCTCAGCAGGCCTGTGCAAAGTAACAAGACGTTTAAAAAGAACGTCTTGTTGAAAAGGCCTGTTAGTATATAGTTTATAAAGCCCCTACCTTAGTATGTTGTGTAGATAAGCCTGCTAGCGCGAAAATCAAATCGACCTGTATTATCGCCCAACTAATTTAAGTACAAGATTTAACAGCGTTGGTGGTGACAATTTATAAAATGTTTGTTTAAGCAAACAGTGCAATACGTTGACACTAATTCTACACTAGTGTCACAGACAAAATTAAACGTTAAATTGCAAAAATGATTTTGAATCACGCAGTGACAAAATAAACAAGTACCACCTTACGCCACCTAGCGACCAACCCTTTCTCTCGTAATCTGGATCTGTTTTTTTTTTCTATCTTTGTAAGTTTTCTGGCTGATGTTTTTGCCATTGTTCCTACAAACACAAACTAAAAAATGCTTAAAAAACTGCACACACATGTGCCCATAGCCCTATGTCATCAAAGTTTGTCACAAATTGACCTAATATAATGTTAATCATGTCGTGCAATATTTTATGGTCCTATCAATCTAAAAACAATCCATAATGTAAAGTATTTTAACATTTATTGAAGTCGCACGTCGTGTATACGATTTCCGATTTACGTTACGTATTCTTTACAAGTCCATTGAGCGGCACGTGTTCACATTTCATTCAATTTAATTAATCGCCCATCGAAGAATAAGTACTGGGTACTCTCACGCTAGAAATGCATAATACATTTGTTATTGCTATATTTCCTCCGTAAACCTGAGTGTGTTATTCTTCAAGTCTCCTACTAGTTCTAAGGAATGAGACAGCGATGGTTTTGAACGTTTAATGCTGATGTGCGGTGCAGTGAAAAAGAACGAACACGGATATGTGCGGTGCACTTAATAAGAACGAACCATAGAGGCGATGAGAATAGAACAAGTTAACATTAATAATGTAGCGTAATTGTCAATGTCCTCCCTCGCCCCGAGTTCTTGTGACGGGAGACGCATGAACTCTTCGAGTGCCTTGTTCGATCACTCGTTACCGACCACATAGTCCTTGAAGCGGGTCGGCAAGCGTGTCTGCCGCCTTGATCTGTCCGCTCGGAACATAGTGTTTGGTACTGACGGTGGCGGCGATGCGAGCTTCTGTTGCGGTGCAGTTTCCCGGTTCGGTCCCGCGGATGGCGGTTCATCGGCGGACGATCTTGGTGAGGCCACCGGAGTATCTTTATTCCCTGTGTCGGGCTCAAAGTGGAGGCTGTGCGGGTTGGGGCATATGTCTTGTCGGCGCACTGGTGTGCTCTGCGACTTTCTGAACATTGCCGTGTCCGGGGTCGGCGGCGAGCGATTGGCGTCGCTGCCGAGTGGTGTGGAGATCTCATGTGTCAGGTCCTCCATGGGAAGTAGGGATAGGGGCAGTCTCCCTATGTCAGCGGACCTGTTGGGGATGTCATCCGTGATACGGCGTGGGCATGGCTTATTCACGTACGGGACGTAGCGCCGTAGAAATTGGCGGTTGCGAAGAGTGACTCTGCCAGACCCGTGGACTTTGATGGCGTACTGGTCGTGTTGCCGTACCTCGATGACTTGTCCAGACTTGTCCCAGCGTCGTGGCGCATTCCCAGTCTGGTTCTGGATGCGGACGCTGTTCCCCACTTTGTTTGCTGTTCCACCTCCTTGGCATGGCGTTCCATGAGAGCCTACTCCCGGTTGGCGGCTGTGTCTGTCCAGGTATCGTATGGGTCGTATTTTCCTGGCATGGCTGGGTATAAAGTCGCGGATTTGGCGGCCAAAGACGATTTCAGCCGGGGAGCGTTTGTCAAGTGGCGTAGGCGTGTTCCTATATGTGAGCATGGCTCGCTGGAATGCCGGGATGTCGGCGCCGCCATGTGGCCCGGTGTTCTCCATGATCAAGCGCTTAGCTGACTTAACCCCGATCTCGGCCCGGGTGTTGGAATGGGGGTAGGCTACCGACGAGAGGCGGTGAGCAACTCCCCAGTCTCGGAGGAACTGCTGGGTGAGCTCAGCCGTAAACTCGGGGCCGCCATCTGATGACAACTCTTCGGCTATACCATGTGACAAAGAATTCCCGTAGCTTCTTGACGAGTGCCGGCGACCCCCCCCCCCGTTAGTTGACACACGTAGGGCCAACCCGAGTATCTGTCAACGATGACGAGGTAATTGTGGCCGATGTAACAGAAGTAATCGGCGCACATCTGGAATGGGTAGACTGGGTCGGGTGAGGGTGTGGGAGGCGGCTTGGGGTTGCTGGGAGCAATTATGTGGCACGCCTGACAGTTATTGCGCAGCTCTTGGATCTGAATCGTGATTCCCGGCCAGAAAACCGATGCTTTCGCTCTGGCGTTCATGGACGTCACACCTTGGTGGGCGGAGTGTAGTGTTTCCAGGACCTGGTCGCGGAGTGATGGCGGGATAATGATTCTGTCCTCGTACAGTATTACGCCTGCCGTGATGGAGAGGTCGGCCCTGTACTGATGATAGATCCGGGTGAGTTCTGGCATGTGCCTGCTGTCTTCCGGGAAGCCTACTAGGATCGTGTCGTTCAACTGTCGCATGGTGGGGTCGCTGGTGGTCTGTTCTCTGACGCTGTCCCACGTGACCGATTCGATGGACGATAGTGTGGTCATGGCTCCGAATGTTAGGTGTTCCTCCTGTGCGGCAGCCTCGTGACTGAAATTCCCCTCGTTGCCTATGCGGCGCAGCCCCTGGTACCACCAAAGTTCAGCCGGTACCGATGAATAGCCAGCCGCATGTGCATCATCTGGTAGGTCCATCTTGTTAGGATTGGGGTCTCCAGAGGCGTATCTGGACAGGCTGTCAGCGGTGAAGTGGCGTTTACCAGGTACGTGGGTGATCCTGAATTGGAACGGTAGTGTTTTCTCTTTCAGGTTGTAGAGGCGCGGGTTTCTTATGTCCTCCATCTTCCGGTCCCCCAACACTTTGAGGAGGGGCTTGTGGTCGGTGGCAACGATGAGGTCGTTACAGCCAAGGACGAAGTGCCTGGCTTTGTCGAGTGCCCAGGCGACGGCCAAGGCCTCGCCTTCTACAGGGGCATAGTTCTCCTCTGCGTTGTGTGTATACCGATTGCTGGCGAACGTCAGTTTCCAGCCGGTGTTGCAGCACCATGGTTCCTCGGATGGACAGGCAATGTTTCTGTCCAAGGGAGAACCCGATGCCGTACTTGCACCAGTCGGTGGACAAGCAAGTTTTTCGTCTTTTGTCAAAGATCTTGACCCCCTCGGCGATGGTCTTGATGATCTCGCTCTTGGCGTGTGCAAGGGCAGCATCCAAGGTCTCGTCCCAGTAGAACGGGGTTGAGGGTGACAGAAGTTCGCGAAATGGGCGTAGTTCTTCGGACGACGATTGACAGTAACTGACCTGGTTAATCATTCCAAACAGCGACCTTATGTCGGTGATGTTCCGCGGTGTTGGGAAGTCCTGGATCGCGCGAATGAATGTGTCGCTGGGCCGGATGTTTGTTTTCGTTATCTCAAATCCGACGAACTCAACCGTGTCTTCCGCGAAGTGGAATTTTTCCGGGTTCTGAGTGATACCGTGTCGTCCGCATATATCCATCCAGTTGCAGGTTTGGAAAAATGCTTCCTCGATTGTCGTGGCCCATATGCCTACGTCGTCGATGCACTTAGTTTTGTTCGGGATGTCGGCAACAATTTCATCGTATCGTCGAGTGTAGCCGTCTCCGGCGGCGACAAACCCCTGGGGCAGGGTCTTGTACCTGTATCGGCCCCATGGGGTGATGAATGTGGTGTAGTTACGGTCTTCCTCGTGGATGGGGACTGAGTGGTAGCCGTTCCAAGCGTCGGTAACAGTCTTTTTCATGTTTGCCGGGAAGAGCGTCGCCTGATGAAACGGGCTCATGGTGTGGTGTGTTTCTCTGCTGCAGAACTTGTTGAGGGCCTGGTAGTCTACGCAGCGTCGAGGGCCCCCGCTCTTTTTTCTGGTGATGACCATCCTGCTGCACCATGTCATAGGTTCACCTACAGGAACAGGCTCGATGACGCCGAGTGCGATGTCTCTGTCCAGGTCGGCCTTGACCTGTTCCTGCCAGTGTAGAGGAACCGATATAGGTGTGTGAATGGTGACAGGTGAGGCGTTCGAGTTGACCATGATGCGGACTGGTGTTCCCTCCATGAGGGGGAGGGGTTGATGCTCGCATGTGTTGAAAGTACTGCCTTTGTAGTAGTCTTTAATCCACTCCTCAAGTTTCCCTCTGCTGTTTTCTGTAGGAGGGAATGGGATGGACGTGGGCAGTGGCGGAGGCATCGTACGCCCGGGCAATTGCAGTTGTCCCTGGTGGATGGTGGTGGCATAGATGAGCTGGCTGCGGCATCGTTGTTTGTTTCGACAGCGCCAACTGATGGGAAGGATTCCGGTATGATCCCAAGCTGTTTGCACCCATGTTCGCTTAGGTACATTCCCTTGATCTTGTTAGAGACGTAGCAGATCTGGGTTGTCTCGTGCGAGTTTCCATGACGGTCCAATCCTGACAAGCGGAGAATGATTGCCCCGATGATTTCGATGGGGTTGGTGTCTATGGCCTGCATCCGAAGTCGGGTGGGAATGAGGTCGCTCTTCTTGTACCCCATGTTGTGGACCTGTTCCGTGTTGATGATGGTCGACTGGCAGCCAGTGTCAGTAATGACCCGCAGTTGACAGGTGCGTGCCGGTTTACTGAAGTGATAGCCAAAGTGGGCATAGTCTGATGGCACAACACTGGCCTGCAGTGTGACTGTGGGCTGGCCTTTGACTGGCCTCTCGATCCAACCACGGAGTCTGTTGAATTGTTGCGATTCGATGACGACTTTCTTGCCACACTTGTTGCTGCCGCGGCTGGCGATGCTGGTGACGAGGCCGATCTCCTCGATGTCGTCAGTTTCCCCGTTGTTTTCCCGACCGCCAGCACGACTGCCAGATCGAGTGCCGGAAGGTTGTGAGCTGCCGGCACGAGCCCGGCCGGCTCGAGTATCGCAAGAGTGTGAGTCATTCGCCTCGCACATCTCTTCGTACACGGAGGGCATGGATCGGTCTGCAGCGCCCTCGGTGTCGTCTAATTTCAGCGTATTCATCTCCATGTTGCCGGACTTGGGCGGCGAACCCGGTTTGTCGATCTTGTCCGACTTTCGAGGCGTCTGTTTGCGGCATACGGCAGAGAAATGCCCTGTCAATGAGCATTTGTTGCACGTGGCGTTGAAAGCTGGACAGTTGGCCTCTCTGTTAGCCTTGGACGTACGCCCGTTTGTATTAGTTCCGTGGCCGGTTCTACCGCAGTAGTGGCATTTAAAATGCCTGTTCTGGTTGTCGATTTGCGATGGGTTCTTGTCCCTTTTGTACCTGGATATGCCGGCGCCTGTATCGCCGAGGATGGAGGCCTGTGTCTTCTTGCCGATCTCCTCGGCCTCCAGTAGTTTGATCAAAGCGTCGAGTTCCATGTCCTGTTCCTGCATGCCGAGGACCTCGCGTTATGTGTCCTGATCATACAGTCCCCGGATGATCACGTCACGTAACGTATCGTCGGTGTATCGCACTTCTTTTGTACACGTGCATTTTTTTGTGAACTGGCACAGATCTGTTTGACCTTTCACCCGGGCAGTAAAGTTTCTGATTCCCTCATCAGCCTGCTGTTGAAGGTTGTTGAGCGCGACCCTGGACACCATAACGTTTTCGGCTTTGACGGCTAGCCTGTGTATGGAGTCGAGAATATCTTTTTCTGGCTGTTGCTCGATGTCGTTGTTGTCCTGAAACATGGCGTAGTGGAGCTGCTCACTGCAGGTGTCCATACGTTGACATTGTATGTCCGCTCCGGTGAGGCCTGTTGCAATCTTGTACGTATTCCACCTTTTCTGGAAGTAGACCCACCGCTCTGTCGTGATGCCCATGTCAATGGGCGGGCGGTCTGCCTTCGCTTTTTTGGGGGCGGTGGCTTGGGTGGGCGGCGGCACTGCATTGTGCTCCGACGTGTTGTGCATGGCCAGAAGCTGCATGGCATACTCGACCGGTAGTTTTTCAGTCTTGTAATCACAGTCTGTGTATGTGCATCGTATTTCCACATTGGCCATGATGATGTAGTTTGAGTATGTTTGTTTAACTACAATCTTGGTAGAGCCTCCATCTGTAGTACTGTGTGTATGTGTAGCAGTGTTTCGTTCATGACGAGCATTCTAAACACTATATTATCGCTCATAAACAGAACTATTCGCGGTTTCGTTGTTTCTACGGCAAGAACTGTAGTATCTTTTCACTACTGCCGATTAGTGGAATATGCGTACGATACATATCAGTAATATCTGATAAATATACCTTTCAGTGCACCGCGCATTCTAAAGAATGAGACAGCGATGGTTTTGAACGTTTAATGCTGATGTGCGGTGCAGTGAAAAAGAACGAACACGGATATGTGCGGTGCACTTAATAAGAACGAGCCATAGAGGCGATGAGAATAGAAAAAGTTAACATTAATAATGTAGCGTAATTGTCAAACTAGTTTACAGTTGGTAAAAACCGTAAGAGAAATTATGAACCATTTATTCACACTAACAGTACAACTAAATTTACCTTGTCACTCAACCATGGACATGGTAAAATTGCATGGCAGTTTGTTACGCGCTTATACAATTATTTGTCGGTGTAAAAGGAAATGGTGTCACGTAACTCAGTGTAACGTAAATTGCACAAATTCACGACTCAAGCTCTACACTGTTTCAAGGAACGCCGGAGCGAATGTATACTGTGGTATTGGTAGTAACCTAAGTTGAATAACAGTGAAGTATTTTTTGTTGGCATGTCCCTATATACCTTCTTCAGTATCGCCGTAACGTAACTCGAATCCTTAAAGTTGAAAACTTAAAATATTAATAGGTTTGTCCTATGACTGTCGCATTAAGATAACAGCTGTAAATAATTGTAGTAGGTCATATATACGTGTGTGCGTGTGCGTGCGTGTGTTATTAGATTTCAATAACAGTTTGCAACTACGTGTGGTGTGAATTTAAAGTTGGAGAACAATCAAAGGAAACAGCCTAACGGAAATGGCATGAATTCGGCGACAAGCTACTCAAGAGCACAGGCACATAATTTTGTAGTGCAGTTGATTTATTTGTAACATAAAATAATCTACACTTTGTACTAAATAAAGGACACACATGAGGCACTTTTATAATAAATAATTTAATAATTTGAACAGTGGTTGTAGCTCTGCCGGCGACATGCGAAAACACACACTTTTGCCGCGTGCATGCGTTCGTAATTCTGCAAATTTTACAGTTAAGTTAACTATACATACAACTATACATCATTTTAATCTTTATGGTGTTTTCTAGCCATTGGAGTCGGAAATGTGTATGCACTTTACATAGGCCCCTATAACAACCACCAAAACGGCCGGCGACAGCACTTTTTCAAACGTGTCTCGTTTTCGCTGGCCTTGCCCATATCCTACCCTATGAAAAAGTTCGTACCGCTTATCCGGAGACCCTCGACCTCCCACCAAGCGAGACGTACTTAATGAATGGCCCCAAACACATATACATTTTAAAATCTACAAAAAGTAGGGGTAGTGTGAGTAGTGTTTTGAGGGTGTGCTCAAATCACTGACGTAGTGTTTTGAAAGAACGCTCAAAACACTACCGTAGTGTTTTAGAAGGGTAGTGTTTTCAACTTAACTACACCGGGCTAATTTCTAGGTGCGTGCATGGCCCTAACGTGTGTGATCGAATGTCATCGCTATGTGTGTAAATGCGTCGGCTTCTAGGTCCTCTTCTAAGTCCCCTTCTGAGTCCATATATGTGTCCTTTTCAGTGTCCTCTTCCGGGTCCTTTTCAGTGTCCTCTTCTGCGTCCGCTTCTGTGTGTTATTCTGGGTTATCTTCTGCCTTCTCTTCTACGTCCTCTTCTGGGTCATATCACCTGAAATACAAATATTAGTTAAGAATTAGCGAAATACATTTTGGTAACACAGAGGTAACATTTTTTATTTATACATTTCATGATGGTTTACTAAGTTGCAACATTCACTTTAAATCGGCACGGAATAAAATCTATATTTTGATTTTTACCAACAACTACACATCGCCGTGTTACACTGCATCTTACCCCGCTTTCCCCTATGCCTACCTATCAGATCCAGGCCCTACTTTGAATCGGTGCAACATAATGTAATAAATAAAGCACACGCTTAATAATCAAAGGGCATTTAATATGTGTGGACCCCATAAGAATATATAATCCGGGCCCACTTCGATTTCGTCGTTATTAGACCGAACTACATTTTTGCCTCAATGTTATACCATTATACGTTCAATCCATCATTCTACATCGTGTCAGGCATATAATGATAGTATTATAAAATATTGAGGTTTAATGCACGTCTAAAATAAAGTTCCAAATTAAACTAGGACTTTTATGGCCAAAATAGGGTCAAGTTAGAACAAATTGCAACAGAAGCAATTGTTTCAGTTTTGGAAGCAGGAATATATCCTTGATAACATATCAAAAGTATACAGCTCTAAAATTTGTATTAATCATTGTAAAAATTACACAAATGTTGGGGCCCCCTCAGTAGCTTTTTCCTGTGCGATTCTGTAACGATTTTACTTTCTGAACAAAGAATGAGCAATACAGTGTTTAAAAGACTCCAAATGCGTGTTCGTACATAAGCACATATTATAGTCAGAGAACAAAACAACATACATAATTATATATTAACACATTTTAACATCGCCTTAGTTTGTTAATGAAAATGCTTATTTGTATCAACACAAGCACGACTAGCTGGAATTACTTGTCCAATTCGTCTCCTATATAACATGATTATGCTCAGGATAATTATAAGTATGTTACTCTCATGAGCATCTATCGTACATGTAACGTAGCGCAAGTACATTTAACAGTGGAACTTTGTTTATAATAACTATGATGACCCCTTGATATAAGGTCAACATATAAATACATGAATCTAGCTAATAAGCTTAATTGAGGAAATATTGTTATATTCTCTCACGTATAACATGCTTATAATCTGCATTATCATATAAATATGCTACTGCCATAAGCTTTGACCGTATACGTAACATAACACAAATGCATTTAACATTGCGCATAGTAATTATAATGAAGCCTTCCGTGATATAAAGTCAAAACATATTCAAACATGAATCTCTAGAGCCCAGAAAGGTAAGTTCTTATATAGTGCTGTCCCCAGTCCTTTGGACTGCTCATAGCGCTATACCCTTTACTCCCTGGCAGACTTGTTCAATCGAACACCATCGAGACTTCTCTGGGAAGCTTTCAACCACGTTGCAGTTATAATGATCGAAGAGAATTCGTAAACAAAATTTAAAATCCATCACTATCTATAGCCATGCAGGCACTCAATCATGCAGCTGAATGAAGTGGGGCAACGTAGAGTCAACGAACTTGCCCAAGTTTCGACACGGCAACGGATTCGAAACCGAGTACTATCGATTGAGAGTCCAGTGGCAATGCCAAAGGCCTCCACACAAAAACTTAATTGAGGTAAAATCGCTGTATTGCGTGCTCGTTAATATCACAAAATACAAGATACTTTATGAATTTCTCAAAAGACAACTTTGTCTTGTGGTCTGGTAACACATAAAAAGTACATAAAACTTAAAAAGGCATTCACGGTAAAATGAATATAACTATATTCCTACATTCATCCCCCTTGACCTAGGGCTTGGCCTTACTCATACACTGATAATGGTGGTGGTGACAAGGAGAATATACAATTTTTACATTTCGTTAACTGAGACAGTTATAAAATAAATATCAATTTTTAAAGTAAATACTGCACAATTTTCTAAAATTATAAACCCACTAAAATCATAAAATGGCTCTGTTAGAACGTTTAGGATTTATTGATAATCTTACATTACACGACAGGTGGCGGAACTGTCGCTGTGTAGTTTATCATTATGCTGATAGGTGGCAAACAAGTTTAGTTACCGAATGAAACGAATTGATCCCCTCACTCCCACTCAAAATAAGTTAGAAATAATCATTAAAGAACATAGTAACACAATAGCAAATATTTACACTTTATATAATTTCTAACATATACGAAATACTTTATATATTAGCCTATTTATATTAAAAAGAAATATTGTTCAGGTGTCTGTCTGCACACGCTTCTCCTGCTGAGTGCTGTCGATAATACAGCGTGTAGTTAAGTAGTTTGGTGACAACTTCTCCAAATTTGTAGAGTGCGTTTTTATTGACGATCGTTTGTTGCGTAAGTTGTGCAGCAGTGACTTGATGCGTAATGCCTGAGGTGTCCCGATGTTATGGGCACATCATAAACAGAGTGTCTGTATTAACTAAAGGGCCACGTATATAAAACAAAGTAAACCCACGAAGTTGCCAACTTCGTGTTACCGTTGAGGTGGTTTCAGGCACGAGCGTTTATATGCAAATTTAAGATACATCTGCCTGCCATTAGACATTAATTTTTTATTTCAATGGACCGACCGGGCGAACCGTAATTTTAAAAAACATAATTTATCGAATAACGTATCAAATGCTAAATTAACATATACCGTAGCGAGTATTATCAAGTAAGTAAATATTAGAATAGAATAAAACTTTTTTAGTCACAATACAAATCACTGAAATAGTTACAAATGGTAGTTTAACTCAGAATGCTACTTGATCACACTGTAAGCACTTGCTTTTGTTGCCTTTTTTATTATTAACAAAACTGCAGAAGATAACTTTCTGAGAACTGTGTCTGTTGTGTTTTAATCAGAAGTTATGGCTTGCCTTTTGTCTCTGCAATGGCTGAATATTTATTTTTCATACCTCATTTCTTTATGCCCAACATTGTCTCAAACATTGACAAAATCAGGATTTTGTAGTGCACTTTTTCAAGTTCCAAATACTTTATTCCCTTGAAACAATAAATATTTATAACACACATTAAATATAAATTTAGTTATCAGCATCAAAATGTCAGCATTTTTGTATAAAAGAGATGCATGGTTAAATTTGTTTCCCTGTTTCAATTCCATTAGCTCATGTAATTTGTGTTTGTTTTCAGATTGGTATTGTTTCAACTGGTGCAATGGATAGGGTGGTCGTATCCATCATTGTGTTACTCCTGGCAATCCTAATACGACATGTGTGGCAGATCTACACCACACCCGGACCAGATGCAATACTCGACGTCGCCGATGAAGATACTGATGATATAACCAATTTCATGGTGAGATTCCTGTTTAAATATTCATAACGTTTGGCATTATATTCACCTCAGCTATAATGTATACATTAGAACATTATTACTTACTTAGATCTGTTTGCTCACTGGGAGCATTGGCTGTCGACCATTTTCCTCCCGCTCATGTCAGTTTGATGTCGTCTTCTCAATTTCTCTCCTGATGTAACCCATGTTCTTTATTTAGCTCTTGGTGTGTCTCTGTTTATAACATCATGTAATCAAATAATAGAACAAGCAATGATCAAAACAGTGGAGTCAAAGCTGGACAATAAAATAAAATATAAGCCCTGCGATGTTGCAATTACAGAAATATTTCATGTTACTACACAGACTCAGGGTGATTTTATATATGGTGTGCATTTCTATCATCATTATGTTTTAAGTAGCCATATATATATATGATGATTATTTATTTTGTTGAACATTACTGTTTGTGGTTGGCTAACATTATTTTAATGGAAATTTATTGTGAGTTTCAGCACGATGAAGTATGATTATACATGGAGGAAGGAAGAGAGACAAAGACAGGACTTCTTATGTGCGGAGGAGTGAAGTGGCTCACTCACTGACACACTGGCTGTGAAAGGAAACACTTTGTTCAGTATTCCTGCCACAATAAGCAATGATGACGATTTTGTCAACGAATACAAACCATTGTGTTCAGTGGTGTTAATATGGTAAAGAAAGTTGCTTGCGGAATATGTTCTTTTGATGCTCATATGTTGAGTAATTGTTGTGGAATGTGTTCATTGATGTAGTCGACTAATAGCCATATATTTAGTGCTGATAATATATTTTATGTTCAACCATACATACACCTCTGGTGTTTTGATGTACAAAAGAAACATTGTGTATGACAATGCTAGCATATTTGGTGAAGATGTCATTGTTGTTGAGGAAGAGAAAAAGTGTGCTTGATAATGTTGGCACATTTTGAGAAGATACCATGTTTTGCTGTAGAAGGAAGAACTGGTCTCTAATGTCCTCACAAATTAGCAAAGATAGCATAGTTTGTTGTGAAAGAGAAATACTACGCAAATTTAACAAGTATAGCTCCAAATGAGAAACACACTTGGCAAATCTTGTAAATGTAACACATTTTGCTGTCGGGGTGAAATCATGTTTAGCAATGCTGACAGATTTTTTGAAGATTACATATCTTCTATAGAAGGAAGGCATTGGTATCAACAGTGCTCACAAAAGTTGTGGAAGTTACATGCATTGTTGTGGAAATTAAATATTTTTCATGAAATTGTTAGCCTTTTTTTCAATAGAATATATTTTGCTCTATGGCAGATCAACATTGTGCACATTGATGCTTGCAAAATTGGTGAAGATAACAGATATTGCTCTGGAAGGTAACCATTGTGTGCCCAATACTGGCAATTTCCAGGAATGTGGCATTTAGTTGAGTAGTCATACACATATACAGACAAGTCTGAAACATATATGCAATTTCATTCCATAGTTGTATAGATATCTTATATACGGCATAATATACTGTTTAATAGAATCATGTAATTGATGTTTTAGCAATTTTCATAATTGTATATATGAAATATATTTTATGTACGAATATATAAATATTACTTTACAATAGTACAGCTGGTTTTGTGTTGTTATGTAAGGTTCCCTGTTATCTAAGTATTCATCAAAAGAAAATCTCCAATTACTGGATCAATTCATTAAGTCACTACATTGCTGAGCTTACTTGATGCATTTGTATTGAACAAATAACAATTGCTTCTGCGCTGACGATGGTGTAGAAGTTATCATTTAATCAATGAAACAAGGCCAAATGCCAAAATTAAAGTTGCATTATGAAGTAAACTACCATCTGTTAAACTGTTTTTAAGAAAGCGTATGTACAATATTAATAATATTTACTTATTTGATCATACGTGATACCGTATAAGTCTTTGGTATTTTATTGAATAAATTATGCTTTTTGCAAAATTACCGGTCTCCAGATATGCGCCATGTTATCTTAAAATTGCATGTTACTCTGTATTATGTTGTGAGGCGTCACGTGCATAGGCATAGTCGCGCACACACACACGCACAAACTGGCACACCCAACTTGATCGTCGTCAAAACCAGCCGTGCGGAACAAGAAGCGTGTCGTTTTCCTGTTGCGCCAATCACAGCGCGACTTCGCAACGGCCGCTCGCTTGCTCAGCCTCGCCAGTGGGTGTTGGAGTAAATACTCAAAAGTTCCCCAGCGGGTTCTGCCAGTGTGTTCTTTGCAGTTCGGTGACCCAGGCCACTTCCTCTGGCTCAGTGTAAATGGTAGAGAGGCACGCTGTTTGTCGCGTTGAACGTTTGGATACTCGGACGTGTTCCCAGCCTATCGCTGTGGCTCTCCCATGCTAGACGGTGCAGGGATCGGCGACGGGGGATGCGCTACAACATTGGGTAAGTCACTTCGGTTATAGTTAATATTATTGATAAAAGTTAGGCCACAAGCTGCGCATTGATGACAAAGTTTTGACAAAAATTTCACCTAATTAATTTAACATAAATAATTGTTTGTATCTGGTAGACGGCCTGTGAGAGCATGGCTTCATTCGGTGATTCTTTTATTGTAAACGTTGACTTAATTGGATAACAAGGGATGGTCATCATGTATTCGGATGGATCTCGGCAGAATGCAGGTATGTTGATCTATATGAAATGTCATTATCCGCATGTTATTTTGTGGCCTGTATTGATCGTGGTTTCTAGGGGGGGTTAAAAGTATGACTTGCGCACCGTGATAACGGACAAGTAGGCGTGTTGCTTTAATTTGGCATGACAGTTGTTGAATGTACACCATGTATATACCCGTTTATCCAACAAACGTCAAATACACGGCTAGTTGTCAACCATTCACACAATCCTGCAATCGATAATAACCCATTTGAACAAATCGACGGATGTGTTGTTGTTTATTGGCATTTCCCGTGGCTTCGTCGGCTAGCTGTTCTTATCCGCTCTGCAGACAATAGTCACCGGAGAGGACGTTGACTTCTTTCTTGAAACGTTCTCGTTCTCGTTGATTGGACCGAATTGTCCTCCTCCCAAGGAAATATCAGACAATCCGGTTGTTCAATGTGTCGGTGTAGTGAAGACTATGTCCATTTCAAATGTTGCGTTTCTTGTGTTAACAAATGCTGTAGATGCGACTGTGTAATGTTTATTGCACGTTGTCGATAAGGACCCTTTGATGATGGCTGATTGCGGTCCTAAGCCGTCAAAACTATCAGCCAGTCGCGTGGACCTTGTAGTACACACAAGCACGTACGTTTGTGGATGTGTTCTGTTCTTTGTAGCAACTGGCGCGTGTTGGACACACCTGATATCTAGGTGTCTGCGTCAAAGTTTGCTTTACCGAGACGGCAATTCATCGGTATAATGGAGTATTTATAATGCACGTTGTTGATATAACTGCTTCGAATAGATAATTATGACGAAGTAACATTTGTTTTGAAGCAACATTAATTGCATCCATCCTGTGCTTTGATTGGCGTATGTCTCTGTACACACTGTAAAACAGACCCAACTCTGAATGTCATTTGGAGAACTTTGTATATTATGAATACGCCTGACAGGTACAATGACGATAATGATTGAATTTGTAGATACTGCGCACAAGCACGCTCACAGACGCACACGACACTCAAACACCCTCGAGCGCACACATACACGCACACACACACACACGCACACACACACACACACACACACACACACACACACACACACACACACACACACACACACACACACACTGACCACAGTTGCATAGGTGATGTGGAGATCGTATAGACAGGTATGCATACATAAATTAAATAAACTATATGAACATAACATTAAATTAACCGAATTGTGATCTAGAACTAACGTGTGTCCATGTTTTCTCTCCACCCAGTCTGCTGACCCTGCTCTTGTGCGTGTTGTCCGGCGAGATGCGGCCAGGAGGCAGCCGGTCAAGAGGGGATGCGACCGTCATCCGACCAACCACCGCGCGCCCAGGTACCGGCATACACTCTGGCTTGTACTAACATGTTGCACGCCGGAAAACTGTCTTAGCGCGGGTGATTAATGCGTCAGTAAGACGAAGCAGCTGTGTAGAATTATACCGTAACTCGTGTACAAACAGAACGCTTGACAGTCTTGAAGACGAAGAATGTCTATGCATATGTTGTATCGATAACATTTATTTGTGTCAAATGTGTGCAGTTTGTCTTCCGGACCTTCAAACAACCAACCACTCTGTCACAATGATGTTACGAATTGTCTAGCGAAGTCGCTCAATGTTACCATCCAGGTATAATACGCAAACAGTTCTGTTGAGATAAGCTGCTTTGACCAACTATCAACATAATTCATCTCCGTCAAGATTGTCTGCGCACGGTTGTGTCCTGTTCCGCTGGGACTGTCTTCGTTTAGAAATCATTGACTATGCAGCAGGGTTCTCTGCATGTATCCTGCGGTTGCGTTTGGTAACAGCGTAAGCACTTTCTTTGATGGCTTCTCTTGTAAGATGCTTGATCTTTCTGTTGACGTTTACTTGGCCGGGATGCGCATGCTATCGCATTCAGTCTGTATCCATCCTATGCTTTTTTAAGAAACAGCATTTTGATTGCTCGTGTAAGCCCGAACAAATATTCACAATATTTTATAGTTGGTTGTTTTGTATCGGGTTGATATTGTACATGCAACTGATCCTATCAGGATACTCTTTTAAACTTATTATCTCGGTTACAGCAATATTAACACAAACTAGACATCAAATGCATGTTCGCACGCGCATGTACGGGATGTTCGATGGTGTCGCATCTAAAGTCCGGTAGCATACCTGGAAATGCCAAGTTTTTAACAGTACCGGCAGCCAACGACCGCGAATGCTGCATTAGCCGACCAAGCACGCCATAACAATGTGCTAATTTGCTTAACGAGCGGTAATGCACTCGACTGGGTACGAACCAGCGCCTGCTGGGCGGATGGCGACGTCGAGCTTTGTCTATCGCACTCACGTAAGCGCCGTCCATTGTCTGACGGGAACCGAAGGAGGACAAGTCGACGCCTTGCTCGCACCCTAAACCTGGGTGCTCTATGGCGGTGAATATGCCAACTCCCGCTGTAGCAACATGTCTACTTGGCGATTTGCTAGATCTGTTCTTCCTCCTTGTTCCCTATTCATGGGCGAGGGCGGGTGGATCACTATTGAACCAGTCGTCCTGTTCGTTCTCTCCATGACTTCCTGTCAGCAGTCTCCTCTCTCCATCCTTCATCCTCACCCGATTGTTTCATTTCCATCCTCACACAGTCCTCCTCTTCTACTGTGACCTTGATGTTGTTCCGCCTCTGCAATTAAACAACGGATCCGACGACGACATAGTTATACATGCGAGAAATAGTCCAGATTGTAACGTTTTGATATTTTATATTGGGTAAATATTACGCAGTAGCTGATGCTTTATAGAACGCCGTGACTTTATACCGAGAGCACCAGGGTATCGTGTTCGAGTCATCCGTTCACTCCGCCTTGCCTCAGTTCACTCAACAATATAACATTGTCCATGCGCGACGATGGACAGTGGTGGTCCGGGATTTTGTTGTGGAATTATAAGAATGAACATCGTTCGCGCAGAAATTGCAGCGTGGCTGGATGTTTCAACAGACGAAATGATACATAAACTTAACATTAAATATTTGAGCTTCTCCTTGTTTACGCTGGGCAGATGGTATGTCATGAACGTAAGATGGCCAACGCGTGTCAGTTTGTAATATCATGTTATTCGCTGTCAGATAAGAAACTTGATTTGATGTCTACGTGTCGTACTCACCCCTCATGGGGCATTGGAACATCCCTACCCCCGGGGTGATGTCTGGTTGGACTGTTGTATCTGTGTTTAATCTTCTCCAGAAGAATCGACGACTGCTGTGTATATGGTAGTCTGGTAAAGACTACTATTCGTCGTTCAGAAACAATGCTGACACAGATCCCGATGGCGCCATCTGAGCCAGCGGTCTGAAGAGATATCTTCAACGAAGTCGCAGAAGCGCACCAGAGCCGAACATTCGTCGCAATAATTGAAATTAGCCGCAGTCAGTGTCAGAAAGTCATCGCTTGATAAAACAGTTGCGTCTGCTTCCTTTGAATAGCCATACAGCCGTCGTTTAATCTCTCTTTACCGGATAATGATGATAGGCTATCTTTAATGTGCCGCCGACGACCATAGCCTTCTATAATGTCGAGTTGACTTTAGCGTTCACGGTATATTTCGCTTTAGTCAGCGACGTGCATACGTAACTCGATGCAACTATAAACCGATTAGAGCACGTTTGCGGGGCGGTTAGTGTTCGTTCGGCGTGACTGTGTTCGGCGGCCATCTGCGATGTTTTCCCACGGCGCGGCTAATGTGTTTGCTTAGTGAGGTTCGGGGGAACGGCAGATTACTGGAACAAAAGTTTCAGTGGGTATCAGCATCGGTGCTTGTGCAAGTTCTTACAGGCAAGCGCGCTATATGTAGTGGGTTTAGGTCAACGTTCCCGTAACCAACATGCATGTCGCTTCGGAACACGTAGACTACATACTACACGAATAAGTGACACGAACTCGCATTAAAATGTGTAGATATGTTACACTTTGTATACAAAGAAAACTATGTACGAAGCGTTTTAAGGTAATGTCACACCGACTGAGTTAATGTTTTCTTTACAACCCTAATCAGTTTATAGTTGCATCGAATTATTATAAGATGTTGATATTGTACAATTAAATTACTTGTGTTCATGACACCAATGTTTATGAGAAAAAACCGGATATGACAAAAGACCACGTAGGCCTAGACACCGTGATCTTTGTTTAATGCTGATACTTTTTCTAGTAAGAGTAACGCATTGTTTGACGAGACAGACAGTAAATAGACCAGTCGGTCGCCGAGCAATTGACAGTTTGTACGACCAACAGTAGGAGAACGCGGACGACGCATCTCCATTCTGCGAAAACCACGTGCTGCTCGTTAGCGCCAATTAGCGCCCTCTAATTAGCGCCGATTGAGTACGTAATACACACGATGACAGGTTGTTTGTTTTCGTTTGGCAGGAATGACAAAGATTCAAGATTGCTGTCTGAACGGTGGACTGTGCGTCTTGAGTTTCTGTCACTGTCCCAAGTAAGCTAGTTTATTTACACTTTCGTTTTAGAAAATGTACACCATTACTATGTACACTGCATTGTGTCTTAGTGTAGTAAAACATTACGCAATTACAGTTGATTAATAATTTCCACTATTCCAACACACTATGCCTACACATAACTTAACGAGGTCTAAACTGTGTGTGTTTGCGTGAGAGCGTGTGTGCGTATGTGTGTGCGTGCGATCCAGTTATCAAATATCCAGACGTTACATTCATGCAGTTTCTGTGTTGGTCTTCATAGAATGTACTATGTTCGCAGGAACTTCTACGGTCGACACTGCGAGTACTTCATGCGCCGTCGGCCGTGCGGTACGATGAAACACGACACGTGGCAGAGACGAGGGTGCAATCTGTGTCGGTGCGTCGACGGCATCCTCGCCTGCTTCTCGCGACTCTTCGCCGGCTGTGGTTAGTATAAACACTAGCACCGAGTTGTGACCCTTACCAGTATAGTAGTAGCATACTATACTAGCGCAGCCCTTGGAACGAACCCCCAAATAGTTTGTGAAGTGTGTTGATGTTTTAGTGAGCGTCAAGGATAGTGCATGCAGTTCCCAAAGCGAACATTTTTAACAGTACCCCTCTCCAAACCACGAAAAATCTTCAACATTTTCTCCCCTCGAAAAATATACCAACCCTCAAAAAATCCTGAACACTACTCCTGCCGTCTTCTGATGTAATGTCCGACAGAAGCGACGTGTGGAGGCTCCGGCGCTGCCCCACCCCCACCCCCTAATATCACCACGCTCCGACGGTTGTATATAGTATGTTTGGTTCTTGTTAACAGTGACATTTAGCTAACATTATTGAATTAATTTTTTTGCAATGTTCTCCTCGTTGTCCCTGCATGTAGCCCGATATGAGATCAGCCTCGAATCCCCTCCATACTGGTCCTCGATTGTCGTTTGCCTTCTCCGCGGATCTTGTTCTGCCGTCTCCACTCATCCTATATCTCGCTCTCATTCTCCACTTCTACTATGGCTTTAAAATTATATCATATTCTTTTTTGGATTACTTTAAAAAGGCCCTCAACAACATGTACAAGGCAGTTAACATCGACTGTTATCAATCATGCATGAACAAGTACAAAATAGGATAAATGAGGTAATATTACTATTTTCATGTAGACAAACATTTGTTTAAGATAAACTAACTGAAGACTAACTTATTCTTTTACAGATGACGTTTCCACCAACGGCAGCGCTGAACCAGAAGTGTACAACTTCCGGAAAACGAGACAGGACCGGAAGAATTCGCTCGCGACAATGATTCAATTGTCGTCAGATGACAGGAACCGTGCAAGACATTGGTCGACATGGCTAAGTGTCGTCACAACGCTTGTCATGTGTCTAGTATATGTATGTCATTAGAAACACATGCTGCTACCAAATGAGGATATACGATCTGCGAAACAAATTATGATTCCATTGTACATACAGGTGCATGATATACACTTAACCGGGGGGTTGTTTTGCCAAAAACAATTAGGCCACATAAAATAATTCCAAGTTTTTTATGAGAACTTTATCAAAAAGTAAACAAAAGAAGCAGTTTTTATTGATGTCTATTTTTTATTTCTGTATGCTGATGGAGGCTTTAGCTATTATCAAAGGGGTCATTCTCAACAATCAACAACTTAAATGTATACTGAGGGTATTTCTTACAAGCAGCAAACCCCTAGGCAAATTTATTTGGTCTGACATGAATCAGTTTTCACTCACTGCACCTGAACGGTTTATAGTAATATTGAACTAAATTTTGTTTTGTGGCACCTATTTATAAATGCACACACTGATGGGAAACTAGGAATTATTTTTATGTAGTCTTCTGTCCTATCAGCAATGTACATACAATCATGTTTCCATACTTTAGTAACAGTCTAGTAACATAAATAATGAAGGGAAAATATATAGCTCTTTGTTGTTGGTTATTCCGCCAGTGGAGAACACGTCTGGGTAATCTAGTTTGTAATGTTAATTTTATCCTCATTTAAGAACACACCTGTAAGAAATTTGATTCTATCTCTGAGGCGACAATATATAATAATGTTGCATATTGTGGGACCGACTGGTACCTTCTCTTTGGTGCGCAACAGGTCATAATGGTGCTACATTAGTGCATTTATTAGAAGAAACTGTACATAATCTGTTTGTAGGTGGTTTATTTATATTATGCAATCTGTTATGCCTGAAAGGTAATCTTAGGACAGTTTAGAAGAGTCAGTAGACACTGTTGTGCTAAATGTGTTTAAATAAATTGGTGGAGTTTTGTATGCTACAACAAGTAATAGACGTGTGTTAAAATATGTGCGTGTATGGCCATGTGTGTGGTGTATGCATGTGCTTGTACATGTGTGTATATGCACATTAATATACACTGCTGTATATGTTGGAAACAGACTGGTTAGTAATACAACATAAATAAAACCACAACTCGACTTGTTATATATTACCCGTAAATGTGATATTTTATGGCGAAAACATTACTTCATACAGAACATTAAGTATTTTAGATAATTATTCTGGTCAAGCAACAGCAAATAATAAACTTGAATGGCAGAAGCCACTCAAAAAACATCACAAACACTAGTAATATTGGTATAAAAATAACATTCTATTTTCATGGATTAAAACATACATTTTGTTGCAACAAAGCTCACAGACCAGAGGAGACATGAATGCATTAACCACAGATTGTCTTGCCATGCTAAAACAAACAACCAACACAGTACCACATATGGGCTATTCAGGACCAAAAGTAACAACAATGGAATTAAAGATATGTATATAATCGTGCCCAACACGTCAACAAGTAAATAGTGCAATATCCAACAAACCTTATTATTGCAATTTCCACGACGAATGGCTTCGAGTAAAGTAACGGAACAAGAACAGCAAAACCAGTTTGCCAACAAGTCATATAGTGTCATTCTGCAGCTTATCCATTAGTGTGCTCGTTCTACAAAAACCCTGTCAGTTACTAATATATAAGATTCATATATGCTATAAAAATACATAATCATCAAAGTCACCTGTTCAACAGTATTTGACCCAAATGATATAGCTACTCTTCATAATATGATATAGCTACTCTTCATAATATGATATAGCTACTCTTCATAATATATCAACTCTAAGCATCAACTTTTCTAATGTCTAGAAAACATATATGGTCTATACAATTCAATACTTCAGGTTTCCAGACAGAAATAATAAAAGAGCATATTATGAGTATGGATAACATTTAATCAATACTGGAACATAATATCATCTTCCTAGTTGAATTTTATGAAAAACCTTATAGCAGATTCAATGATTTTCACTTAAAAGGATGTTTTGACTCTCCCTGTACCTTGCTATATGTTGTTCCCCCTACTTCATATCGATTATCAAGCTAGTGGGGTTCTCCAGATACGACTTCCACAGATTCGAGAACTTAGCCATAGTGGCACCCTCTATGATACGGTGATCGGCCGACCAGCTGACGTTCATCACGTGTTCCTTGTAAATGTTGTCATTCAAATCAAACCTCGGCAGCACCTTCAGTAAGAATGTCAGCAACAAATGCAAGATTACAAGGAAGCTAACACTCACAAAATATTCCTTAATAATAATAAATTTTATTTGTACAGCGCCATGTATCAGGATATAAAAACCTGTTCAGAGGTGCTTAAAATACAACATTGATAAAAATAATCCCTATGATACATTAAGAAAAGAAGAATAAGGATATCATAGGAATGTACATTTGTAAATAAATAACACAATATAAAAAAGTATTGGCTAAATACTGACTAGACTTAACTAACTAAAACTAAACTATTAATGGGCCATAAATAGCAACACCTTAAAAATATATTACTCTGGAATACACAAACAAAAATACTGTATTCACAACTAGTTGGTGCATCACAGTTAATACTTCAACAAGTGAAGGTTACTGTGATCAACCAACAAAGCACTATCACAATAATTGTGTTGTAAATGTAATGGCATTGTGCCTGACTTGATCAGTGGTAGACATGTGACAAGGGGACACTAGAGGTAGTGGGTGTGAAGCTGGCATACTATCAGGATATAAGCTGGTATACTATCAGGATATAAGCTGGCATACTATCAGGATACAAGCTGGCATACTATCAGGATACAAGCTGGCATGCTATCAGGCATACTATCAGGATATAAGCTGGCATACTATCAGGATACAAGCTGGCATGCTATTAGGATATAAGCTGACATGCTATCAGGTATACTATCAGGATATAAGCTGGCATGCTATCAGGATATAAGCTGGCATACTATCAGGATATAAGCTGGCATACTATCAGGATACAAGCTGGCATGCTATCAGGATATAAGCTGGCATGCTATCAGGCATGCTATCAGGCATACTATCGGGATATAAGCTGGCATACTATCAGGATACAAGCTGGCATGCTATCAGGATATAAGCTGACATGCTATCAGGTATACTATCAGGATACAAGCTGGCATGCTACCAGGATATAAGCTGACATGCTATCAGGTATACTATCAGGATATAAGCTGGCATGCTATCAGGATATAAGCTGGCATGCTATCAGGATATAAGCTGGCTTGCTATCAGAATATAAGCTGACATGCTATCAGGATATAAGCTGGCATGCTATCAGGATATAAGCTGGCATGTTATCAGGATATAAGCTGGCATGCTATCAGGATATAAGCTGGCATGCTATCAGGATATAAACATGTGAAGTGATAGAAGAAATGTCTTTCAGCAGAGACAATAAAAACCTACAGGAATCTTCTATCTGAGAAATAAACTAATCCACAAAGTGGAGAAAAGTGTAACCTGCCTTGGACCCACAGAGCTGGTGCTGTTTACAGGGTATAAAGTATAATCTATTCTCACATTCCAATCGGCCGTTACATGCAACATGTAAACATGCGCTTCAAAACACTTATGGCTGATTAAAAGACATTTGGGTGGTCAAGCTATTAGGATATAGTTATCTATATACTGTCTTTACACTGTCTATATATTAATACGCTAACTATTTTTGTACTGTAAGTCTATCTCCTTCTTCCTTGGACATTTGGCCTCTGGTCTACCAGTTGGTGACACATTTCTAATAAACACAAAGGGAGTTACTTCATTCTTTACATTTTCAGTGGACACAATTTGAACAGTGATGCATTTACTAGAGGCATAATTAGTGACACCAGAGATGTTAACGGTCACCAAAAAACGAGTATAAAATCTTTTGGTTTATTGCTATATGAGCAAGGGTGGGTGTGACCTGTTACAGCGTGATATTGTGATCAAAACGACAAGACTGTACACACAAGACATCCCTGTCAGACACGTGGACGTTATGAAGCAACAAGCTGACACTATGATAGTTACCTGGATCTTGCCCAGGGCACCAATGACCACTTCAGTGGGCAGTAGCACCGGCTTCGCATAAGTACCGCCGATCTGCACAACACAAAAACATCACTACATCTATCTTGACTATCTCTTCCCAAGCACGTTTATAATGCTTGCAACAGGCCAAGTGGCTGGTGTAATAAAATTAAATACAGTAAAATCTTTACGATTCTCATCTGCATAAAAGTGTGGTTATACTGTCTCCTTGTATTACGCATACTTTTTATCCTGGTACATGCAAATGTTGATAAGTAAACTGTATATTGTTTCATAAAATAAAACATACAAGTCTTTTCCTTCCAAGAAGCATTTATCTGCAATGCAGTGTTCTCTGCTGCAAAATTATAAATTATTGACACATTTAAATCAAACAACTATGGTAACTTTGTTCATGGCAGGTACAATAATCAATACCTGACAACCACCAAATGAACTCAATTGTTTATTTATATGATATAGTCAATTGAACACTTCCCATTGCACATCACAAATCAGGGTGGTTGATGATCAATTGCACATCACAAATCAGGGTGGTTGATGATCAATTGCACATCACAAATCAGGGTGGTTGATGATCAATTGCACATCACAAATCAGGGTGGTTGATGATCAATTGCACATCACAAATCAGGGTGGTTGATGATCAATTGCACATCACAAATCACGTTGGTTGATGATCAATTGCACATCACAAATCAGGGTGGTGGATGATCAATTGCACATCACAAATCAGGGTGGTCGATGATCAAACTTGCAGTGTGTGAGTAATTAAGTAACATTTGTACAGTCAATTTAATAAGAGGGTGCCCCTTGTTAAAATAATAAAAATTAACTTTGATCAACTGACTGGGTAGACTAGTGAAAGTGTGATTAATGTTATTCCTAAGTGTTTAGAACTGAACCACTGTTTCAACTTTTCCACAGAATTTTGATGCAATCCGATAAAAAACAATCAATAGTTCGTCCAACGGCTTCACCAAAACTAAAATAATAAATCTGCGCAAATCAGCTAGCACGCTGTACATATATGGTAAAAATGAGCTAGCATGTTGTACATAGATGGTACAAATGAGCTAGCACGTTGTACACAGATGGTTCAATTTTTGGCGAAATGAGTCTGAAACGAGATAACAAAACAAACAGAGGTAGCCCTTTAAAAACAACCACACAAGTCGTAGGAATGAACCAAGAGAGGCTGAACTTACATTTCCAATGTTGGACAGTGTGAAGGTGCCCCCTGAGAGGTCGTGTGTTCCCAGCTTGCCGGCGGTTCCGAGCTCCATGATGCGGTTGAGTTCACTCGCCACCTCCAGCATGCTAAGACTCTGGACGTTCTTGACGTTGGGAACCAGCAGGCCGTCTGTGGTGTCCATCGCAAACCCTATGTTGTGTGACACCTGTACAGGCAGTATGGTAGAGGGTTATGTTAGTGATGACCAGGTAAAGTACAGATAAGTTTGTACAGAGACAAGTGGCCGTGGAAGCAGTTCCACCAGAAGATCAATTATGCTATGCAATTCGAGGTCAGTGTGAATGCTAGAAAGGCAGTGGCAGCCTTGCAAACAGTCAAAAGTACTTACTTTGTATGTAATGTTCTCACATTTCTCGTCAACGCTGGAATTCAGGATGGGATATTGAAGTAAGGCCAAAGATGCAGCCTACAAAATCAACACAACTGTGTAATGATACATAGTTAGTTATACAACGATGTATATTTACTCAAAAAACACATTTAGGCATACTTAAAATACATGTGTTAAAATAGCAGCATAATAACTATATACACAATTACATATATATTCCTAAATACCGCATACCAGATATGTGCACAGCATACTATTGCTGTATCGCTGCTTAAAGTTTGGTCTGTTTAAAGTTTTGGCCCCAGATTTTGTGGTTAATACGATTTAATTTAATATTCTAACTGTTAACATACAAGGTACATAGTGTAGTTTATGACATGATTAACCCATTTTATCCTGGATACGATTCTAGTTGTAGTTACCCTTTTTATCTGGGATACGATTCTAGTTGTAGTTACCCTTTGTATCTGGGATACGATTCTAGTTGTAGTTACCCTTTTTATCTGGGATACGATTCTAGTTGTAGTTACCCTTTGTATCTGGGATACGATTCTAGTTGTAGTTACCCTTTGTATCTGGGATACGATTCTAGTTGTAGTTACCCTTTGTATCTGGGATACGATTTTAGTTGTAGTTACCCTTTGTATCTGGGATACGATTCTAGTTGTAGTTACCCTTTGTATCTGGGATACGATTCTAGTTGTAGTTACCCTTTGTATCTGGGATACGATTCTAGTTGTAGTTACCCTTTGTATCTGGGATACGATTCTAGTTGTAGTTACCCTTTGTATCTGGGATACGATTCTAGTTGTAGTTACCCTTTGTATCTGGGATACGATTCTAGTTGTAGTTACCCTGGGATACGATTCTAGTTGTAGTTACCCTTTGTATCTGGGATACGATTCTAGTTGTAGTTACCCTTTGTATCTGGGATACGATTCTAGTTGTAGTTACCCTTTGTATCTGGGATACGATTCTAGTTGTAGTTACCCTTTGTATCTGGGATACGATTCTAGTTGTAGTTACCCTTTGTATCTGGGATACGATTCTAGTTGTAGTTACCCTTTGTATCTGGGATACGATTCTAGCTGTAGTTACCCTTTGTATCTGGGATACGATTCTAGTTGTTGTTACCCTTTGTATCTGGGATACGATTCTAGTTGTAGTTACCCTTTGTATCTGGGATACGATTCTAGTTGTAGTTACCCTTTGTATCTGGGATACGATTCTAGTTGTAGTCTGCACTTGGCGTGGAAACCCCGCACTGTAGTGTTATGGATCCCTAATGGTTGATTAACACTGAATGACGTCAGTATCTTGCCATCATTGGGAAACACATAGCAATCACCAAATCAGCGCTGTTGATTGGTTATTCGACGTAGAGGTCCGCTACCCCCACGTAAATCGAAACAAAGATGGCAGACAAGTTGCAAATACCATCAAATTTTGACAGTTTTTGAAGGATAACTCTGCTAATTTACTTCAAAGTGGTAATAACAAGGAGGCAGACAAGCGGATAGACGATATAATATGCACGGGCATGCTAATTGATGCGATATTTGTCCGTGAAAATGTACTTTGAAGGCTTCGAATTGGAGTGAACCGATAACGGCACCTATTTTACAAATTTAATGTTACTTTCAACAACAGTAACTGCTTCACATATAAATTTACATTGAAATGTTGAACAAATTCATTACTTTAGTTTCTTGATTTATTTGTTATAAGAAACAAAACATAAAAATAGATAGCGTTGACAAAAGATATTAAAAAAATTGCGTTAATCCTCTCAGTAACTCCATATGCAGCCATTCTGTTCTTTCGTGTAGGGGTGTTATTACAGAATTGTACATAACGAGATGATTATCCAAGATACGAGAACAAGTTTTATACCATTGTTTTCAGGGGAGAATGGTGTGTAAAATAAAATCAACTTGCTCATCGAGATGTCGCCTCCTTCATGGAGAAAATGTCTGGTGAAAAGAAAAGTGACAAAACGGAACAGAAATTTGAATTTGTTGGGAAATGTTTTGCCATATGCCACATATAACAAATGTTGTTAACAAACAACTAATTTGTCGATATAACTTCAAAGTTTATTTTATCTGCGTTCTAATAGTAGAACACATTTCAAAATTCATTGAGAAATACTAAAGTTATCTCTTTTTAAACGAAGGCCTGTGATTTTCTGATGCAGACAAAATGATTTCTTGGATATGGTCAGGAACTGGCTACAATTCGTCTGCACTAGCTTCAGGATAAAATGGGTTAACATCATAACTGAAGGAAATGGGACAATTCTCCCCGTACAGACATGGTTGGAATTTCTGAAGAAGCTGCATGCCTTATAGATGAGACACTTCCGATGCATCATGGGAATAACATAGGCCACATAACAAACAAAGAAATACTGAAAAGAGCAAACATCCTGAGCATGGAACGACACCTCTACAAACAAATCCCAAATCAAACTCTATTTTCATAACTGCCAGACGGAACGAAGAACAGAGGCCGTCCCAAACTAAGGCATAAAGACTGTCTAAAACGAAACCTGAAGGAACAAGGTACACACTTGCGCAGGACAGACCGACCTGGAGGGAAGTCCTGCGCGCTGAACCAAGGGAGTAGGCATAGTCACAACCCTGACTGAAAGTGAGAGCGAGAGAGGAATTCCTTAATGGTAACCTGTGACAGTTGCATGCACGCACGTTACACACGCGCGCATCTGACCTTCATGAATATCGGCATGTAGGAGAACTTGATGCCTCTCTCAGCAGCCATTGTCTTCATCATTGCACGCAACTCAATGAGAGCGTTCATGTAGATGTCATCGCAGTAGCCGAAATGTGGTATCGTCTGAGCCTGTGCCATTGTCTTCACCATGGTCTTCCTGATGCCCCGAATGGGTTCTGTGCGGTCTTTCCCTGTCACCATGGGCGTCCGTCTGGGCACAGGAGCTGCAGGTACAACGGGCTTTGAGGGAGCTGGTGTAGTCTTTGGGAGTGATGCTGACTGAACGGCTGCAAGGACAGAAACATTCTTTATACATATCCTGGCCATGTCACTGTGTGCTCTTTATATGTTTCTCATATTATAAGCACAACATCTAGCAAGACACATGTAATTTTATGTCTTAAGAATAGCGTCACTTTGACAAACGAGATTAACGCAAAATAACTTGCAATAATTCCTAACTAGAAACTGGCTGCCCTTGCAGAAGTTTGTCAATTAAAAAGGGTAAAGTTAATACAGTACAATATCCAGTTCTTTCTTAAGACTGCTCAAAGCGCTTTACACTTGAGCAATGTAGAATGAATGATCTTGCCCAAGATTTGAAACAGCAGCAAGGGGAGTTGAACACAGAATCTCTCGACTCAAGAGTCCAGGGCTTTAACCGCTACACTGCTGCACTCCATGGCAACTGTTGATAATTAGACTTGCTTACATTCAGCTCGATCTTCAATGTACTTTATTATGTCCTCCTTCAACACACGTCCATCTCTCCCTGTGCCAGGGACATCACTCAGGTGAATCTACAATGTGAAACAGATTGTTAAAGGATTATTTTAACCACCAAACATCAGAAAAGTAAGCAAAACATTAATGCAATTCTTTGAGAATAAAATCTCTTTATAATGTACACAATTATTTATTAATCCTGTTAATACGACTAATTCATGTAATTCTACGCATTTATTTTATTAGATTTGTTTTTATTAATCACAAATATATCGATATAATGACTACGCATACGTGAAGTTTCCAGTCATATAAGGCATGGTCATGAATATTTGGTACCGTCCGTCAGACTTTGGTTATCTCCACCGAATTTTATGGGGCAAGAAAAACATCACGTTGCAGTTTATGTTATATTATATGAAGATAAAGGGGCAATCTATGGAATAAATGAAGAGGGAATATACTGGCAGCTCATGTCAGTTGGATTTAAAAGTGTGCTTCACTGAGCATGCGTGCAGACTTATACCGGGCTGTATAATGAATCATCCACGTGGCAACTAGCTCGAAATGATTCATGTAAACACAATTATCTATCGGCAATTTTGTGCACATAAGACCATAATTATGCATAAAATACAAGAAATAAGTTGCAGAGAATGTATTGATGGGAGAATATCATGTTTTGATAAAGTAAACAGTACAATACAGTATATGGAATGTATTACTAGCTTACAAAGAATTGCTTTAAAGGGAGCAAGCCAGTTCCTCTACTTGGAATTAGCAGGCGTAGTATTTCTAACAGGAAGGCTCCTGTGTTGAATGTGACAAAATGGGACATCGTTGAACATCAAAGGGTATTGCAGTGAACTCAGTCTGACGCGGTCGTATTGCCAATAAAGTTTGTTTTGAAACTGGATGTTTTGTTTACTATCTGAACATGCCCAGGGGTCGTACCTTCCAAACTGCAAATGTTATTATGGGCTTACAAAACACAATCTGGCGGGCAGTACACCTTCAACAGTATAGTCTTAAAAACATTACATTAATTAATTTATGAAAAACTAGGAACAGGCTGCCACCTTTTAAAACAACATAAATATAAGTACACAGGCCCTGAACGTCACAACAAACTTGGGTGATTATATAAAATACACAACTACTGACATTATTCTCAGCAGCAATTCTTCTGACAGCTGGGGTCGCCAACGGCTTATCCCCGGCTGTCTGACTTTCTGTTGGTGTCAGCTCTGGTATTGTCGACAATGGTACGTCCGCCTGGTCAACCTGCCCCTCTTCCATGGACGCTGCAACAAGTGAACAACAGCATCACACCAGCTGAGAACTCAACAGCCATTTGTCACAACTACCGTTTGTTGTCAGAGAATGTGTGGTCATCTTAGATGGACAGCATTCAGGGCATTTTGCCATAGGTAAAATGTTACTGTATCTGCAAGGCAAAGCAACTGTAAAATCTTCATCAATTTTCCTACAGAGTAATTAGCCAACTCCATAATATCATTGCCATTTTTAATATGCAAGAATTTATTAGTAATAATACTAAATATGCACTGAATGTAAACCATGTTCTGATACTGTAGGCATCCACTGATAAAGTGGCAAAGGTTTTTCATGAAACTGAGCTCAAGCCAAACTATCTATTACCAATCAAGTGGACTGAAACATAGCCAGTTTCACCAAAACATAATTAACTTCCAATCATTAAGACTATATATAAAATTTATATTTTACACACTAGTAGCTTCAACCCAGCAATCTACCCACGTTAAATGTCTTAAAATATATTGTACATGGTTACCTCTCAAGAAACGTGTTTCTATCTGTATTTTTCACACAAAAAAGTACAATATCACCAACTGAGAAACCGGATCTTCTATCCATTCAAGGATCTTAAAATATGATAATCATAACTGGTGAGCTTACAAAGACTTAGTGACAAAATTGTACACACCTTTAGCTCCTTCGGCCAGTTCGATGTCAACTAAAGGTTTCCCGACCAACGCAATATCATCAATGTTGTAATACAGTTTTGTGACAACGCCGTCATAGCGACTAGTAATAGTGACAGATGCCTTGTCACTCTGTACCTCGCAGATACTGTCAAACTGGGCCACCTTGTCACCCACCTCCACAAACCTGTGAAAGCACAGGCATCTATTAACAGGACATTTGCAGTGGACACAAGGACAACTGTACACACACCCACACACCCACCCACTCACTCACCCACCCACCAACACAGTCGCATTTCTTTTTAATTGTCACAAGTTTACATTCTACCAAGATTTTATGCAGGATCAAATTTGTACAAGCACAAAAATGTCTGGTATGCATGTGCACATACAACCCAGTCCAAACGTGCATAAATACATATATGTATGTATACAATAATACAAACATTACAGGCACACACAAGTGTGACATTTTCTCAAAGAATATGGAAGAGATAACAGTGAGTGTCAACAAAGTATAAGGTTTGGGAGACAGTTCTCTAGATAAAGCTATACACTCTACCCAATATAGAATTCACCAAAACTTTCTGAAATATTGAACACGCATATAATTAATTTGTTCACATACAAAATACAAGTCACCTCCCACTTTATTTCCCAATAAGTCAAAGCAACGTACCATTCTTTCACATTCACCTCACGAATTCCTTCCCCAATGTCAGAGAGCAAGAAAGGCACCGTTTGCCCCGCCGTGGGTATGGATGTGTGAAATGTCCGAACACTGGCTGAACAGAAGCATCTCGCAGTCACAGGGCTTTGTCTTTTAAATGATAAATGTCTCCTAAGTAGGCAGCCACATCTCCTTTGGTTCTGGCACAGCTGAAACAAAACCAATTTACATTACGTGTGAAGGTTCATCAGACTGGATGGTTTCAATGAGTGATAGTTTTACTTATTTCACAGTCAGCACAAATCAGCCATCACAGACCACATGACACAGCAAAATCACATAGACTCGGGCCAAATTTGTGGACAGGGAGTCAGACTGGGGGACAAGTCGACAAGAGGCATCAAACAAGCGATCTGGATTAGAAAACCATAGGACAGCATGAATCGATATGGAGGCCGGTATAGACGCACACATATCTACGACAATCTCTTCAAGAGCCAAACAGAGTGCAGCCCTGGGTGACACACACCGGAGTGACTCTGTCTGCACTGAAGGACTACAGTGTCGCCATCTAGTGGTAGCCGACTGAGGAAGACTGCTGAAAGCAGCTGAAACATCATTGGAAAAAGAAAACCGACTGTGAAATAAGTAAAAAATACCACTCAATTCACATTACAATTGTTCTCAACATTTTGTTTTGAAATCAAGCCAAAGTTATTTTGACGCCACATATCTCTAAAACATATATTATGGGGACTGTGTACAAAAAAGTACAAATACATTACATGAGTGAATATAATTAAATATTACAATACACTGTACACATATGATATAAGATAACACAATAATAGTACACATTGGGATTATTTATGATGGCAATGTTGATGCAGCCAGGTCTTGTTTTAATCAAATGCTATCTACAAAACTAACAACACCTAAGACTGCAAACAAAACAGTGCAAGAGTTCAGTGATGGAAACTGGCAGCTAGGTTAGGGGTGGAAAACTGTTCACAAAGCACGGGGAAAATATACTGAGCACTACAGCTGCGCCATCTAATTAGTGGCAAACATATGTTAAAGCAAATTGACTTTAATAGCAATTTTGGATTGTACAAACATGAACTTATCACACCATTCCTATGGGACACTGATTTTCCATTTCAAAATTAGGCAAATTTCATTTCAAAATTCTGTTTCAGAAAAAGGCAAATTCTGTTTCAAACGACATAATTTCCGTTTAAGAAAAAACTAATTATGTTTCAAACGACACATTTTCCATGTCAAATGACACATTTTCCACGGAATTTGTCCCGTATCCCGTACAACACACTGTTAGTTATGTTAATTTTTTTCATTATGTACAAATGCTGAATTAATGGGAATAAAAACACATATTGCTTGAATTCATGTTATATTACATCCTGCTATCTATGTCCACGTCCACCAAGCCAACAAATTCAATGAATTAGAAATTCCACATTTTATGCTGTGCATCCGGACATTTTCAAATATGCATATTTTTGGCGCGCTTTTCGGGTATACCGAGATGTGACGTCATTTATGACTCAAACTCGCATCAGGCCGACCCTTTCCATGCATTCAGAGCATGTTTACAAGTATAGCTTTTGGGTCGAAACGAGCGTCAGAATGAGTTATTGTGCAATATTCCGACGTAATACAAACACTAGTCATCATAGAGGAACAAGCAGTTATCTTACGGTTCCACATGAATCGAATTTTATTCAAAACAACGAATGCGAATGGGCCTACAAGTCGACTAGGTTTCGCCGAGCTTGGGCTCGTTTTTAGAATAATTATATCGAATGCAACCAATGGAAGATAATCTACACCAATAAACATACATAGCAAACATATATTGTATCCAGCTACAGAAAGTAACGTGTATAATCTCATAATATCACTAGAATATCGATATACGAAGCAGGAGTTGTACAATTTATCAAAACAACTTAAATCAGTCAGTGTTTCCACTGGTGCCGCTAGCTCAGTGGGTAGGCGCGTTGTCATTTATTTTACAATCGGGCGACGCCGGTTCAATCCTAACAGCATGCAAACCATTGATTTTCTTTACACTTTTTTGGTTTGTTTTCACGACGTAATATAAACCAGATCATTTTATATTATAATGCAGTTTGTAAATAATTTTTATAGTAATTATTTATTCGTCACAAAAATGAAAATATGGTGATTGTATCACAATGTTTCTATAATTTATTTATCCAAACAAATATAATGTAATGGATATATAATTTATTAATTGTAAATATATTGTACAGTAGTATATTGTAATTATATATGTGAAAACAGATTGTGATCTGTCTGGATGAATAAAATTTAGAAACATCGTTATATATAATGACCATATTTTCATTTTTGTGGCGAATAATTACTACAAAAATAAAAAATGTTTACAAAAAGTGCCTCAAATGATTTGGTTTATATTACTTCGTGAAAACATAAACAAAAAAAGTGTAAAGAAAATCAATAGTTTGTATGCTGTCAGGATTGAACCGGCGTCGCCTGATTGTAAAATAAACGGCAAGAAACCCAACGTCTCTACCAACTGAGCTAACCGCACCATCAGAAATTCACTGACTGATTTAAATTGTTATGATAAATTGTACAACTCCTGCTTCATATATTGATATTCTAGTGATATTATGAGATTATACACGTTACTTTCTGTAGCTGGATACAATATATGTTTGCTATGTGTGTTTATCGGTGTAGATTATCTCACGTTGGTTGCATTCGATATAATTATTCTGAAAACGAGCCCAAGCTCGGCGAAACCTAGTCGACTTGTAGGCCCATTCGCATTCGTTGTTTTGAATAAAAATTGATTCATGTGGAACCGTAAGATAACTGCTTGGTCCTCTATGATGACTAGTGTTTGTATTACGTCGGAATATTGCACAATAACTCATTCTGACGCTCGTTTCGACCCAAAAGCTATCCTTGTAAACATGCTCTGAATGCATGGAAAGGGTCGGCCTGATGCGAGTGTGTGTCATAAGTGACGTCACGATACCACGTGATCGCCTAGCTCATTAAAATTTAATTTTCCGCAGGAATCGCTTCACAGACGGGCTTAAAATCGAATTTATGCTACAAATGTATTTTTCTGTATTTGTTTAATGTTGGCAAATGTTACATACAATGTTAAACTTTGTGTATACATGGAAAAAGGATTTTAGCTAATGCCTTATTTTTATTTCCTTTAAAGTCCTGCATGTCTGTGACATACTGTCAGCTTTTTTTTAATAAAAAGTGTGATTAGAAGGAAATTCAATTGTTAACTGTGATGTTATTCAAAGATGTCCTGTACGACACTTTTCGGCTGTCGGTATGACATTTTTTCTTTTCAGGTACAACATTTTGTCAATACAGCAAAATAGCTTATATTTTAATTAAACAACTTCTGACTATATGCTAATATCATTGATATTTTAAAAATACGTTTCAAGAATGTTTTCATCATTAAATCACAGAATTATCCAACTTTAACTTTTTTTTAAATTAAATCTTCACAATACGGTACTGAGCACTGTTGGTAATACATAACAGCTGGTGTTTGCTGTTCTTAAAATAAAAAATAACCTCTGGACGGCCCGTACAACACGTATGGAATCGCCCATATCCAGTTTCAAAACGTTGATTACACCAAATTCCATCCATTTTCCACAATCACGGAATTTCCGTTCCAAAAGGTAAATTCTGTTTCAAAACCCGAATTCCGCAAATTCCATCCGTTTTCTGCGATCACAGAAAATCAGTGTCCTACATTTGCTAAGCACACAGGTGTTTTGGAATGGTCCATGTATATTTCAAGCTTTCCTCTCAAAACAGTGGCTACTCCCTACACCAATACTAAAGTCTACTGGCATTGCGACCTATCGAAACATGGATTTATTTGTTGACATTTTAACCAATCATATTACAACTGTTCAGAGTTTTGGTATTTTGAGACTGTTTACAAGTTACATGCACTTAGCCTCAATTGCATGTATATCAACATGTGTATGGAAATAAGCCTGTCACACTCAGTGTCGGTAATATTTAGTAATACTAATTTTTTATTTTATATGGCCAATAGTAGGTACATTACAAAAAAATTCAAAATTGATATATAATCATTTAAACACTTCTATGTGATGGTGTATGCTATGTAGTTTACAACCCTTTTTGAAATTTTAAAATATCTCTATTATTAACAAAGTAAATCCACTTTTTAGTGTCTGAAAAAAGGGTCATTGTGTCTATAGGATTCATGTCCATTTCTTGTGATCTGGAGCTTGTGCAGACTGTGCTGCCACCATGTGGCACTGAATATAGGCAAAACATTACATAATCTGTTCTAATGAAGATATTCAAGTAAAGTAAAATATTATGACCCAAAAATGTTGACCTTGTACTGTGACCTTGACATGACCTAGTTATTTGACCTTTAATGACTGTTGACCTATATATGCTGACAAGTGACCTAATTAAATGATTATGTGTGACACATGGGCTTGGTATGATTATAAAGTGTTAGAATGGAACATTTATGTACACATTGACTATAAAGTAGCATATTAAAGCATGAACCAATAGTGAGGTAACTTGTTTTTAAAAAATGACCTTTGACCTAATTGCATGTATGAATGTGCAATTTATTTTAAACTAATAATTATAGTATGTTGTGCTAGCAAATTAAAAGTAACTAAATGTTTAACCTTGACCATAACAGCATATGACCTTGATACGATCTAGATAATTGACCTTGAATGAGCACCGACCGAGCATGGACTTAGTAACTTTATAAATCCTTGTAATCGATCACATATACTTATTAACCATAATTTTGGGGATAAAATGGCATATTAAAGTGTGAACCATTAATTATTAATTTGTTTAAAAAAAATGACCTCTAACCATATTGTCTATATTATTAATGTCCATTTTATTTTACTTAATAATTATGTTAGGTTGATCAAAATGAAAGTTCAACTATTAACTGTTGACCATTGGGCATTATTTGACTTGTTTGTAAACGTTGAGGTGTCCCTGACACAACCATTGTTGTGAAGAAACACAACAGCATTGCTTGAATTTAAAATAATTTATTATGCATTCCAAGATCTGTATAATTTCCTGTATAGTTCAATGTCATGAAATGTTCACAGTACAATGCAAAGGTCACTACTACAACAATGACACTTAATTGTTTTGTTCATTAATGTCACACATCAACATGAAGTAATGTTAACATGTTGTTCACAGTATGCAGCTGACAAGTAGACATTGAAAACAACTGAAACAGCAGAAGTACAAGAACTAGTCAGCTTCACTGCACGTACAGGGAACTATAGAAGGCGGAACAGAGTACATTGCCGACTAGTGTAGATATAATCGGTTCACTGTTTCATATATCCATGCAAGTGAAGTGTACCAATGTTCACAGTACACTGTTGGTCGAGTGTAGATAAATCCATTCAATGCATCATACAGCAATGCAAGTAAAGTGTATCAATGTTGACAGGACACTGTTGGCCAAGTGTAGATATAATCAGTTCAGTGCGTCATATACATAAATACAAGTGAAATGTGCCAATGTTCACAGGATACTGTTGGTCGAATGTACATATAATCAGCTCAATGTGTTATACATCAATGCAAGTGAAATGTGCCAATGTTCACAGGACACTGTTGACCAAGTAGATATAATCAGTTCAATGTGTCATATATCCATGCAAGTGAAGTGTGCCAATGGTCACATGACAGCAATGTGTAACTGTGTCAATGTTCATGTGACACGAGGCTCAAGTACCGCTACAGATCATTGGGCAGTTTTGTTCGCAGGATGGCAGATACATAGTTAGGGTACAGCTCCGTACTATGACCAGATCAATCCTGACCCATATGTGTGAAAAGGTAGTTTACCTTAGGAAAGGGAAGACATACCACAGATGGTCTAATACGGCACATTCAAGTTGTGCCAGCAACTGCAACAAAGGTGTTCATCGTTGACATAGGGACAAATGATCTAAGCAAGATTAATGTAACTGTAGTAATAGTATGCCAAATATCGAACTTTGTACAGTTAAGAGAAAATGTTGATATTTTAGAAAATAAATTTGCTGGAAGTGAGAATTTACATATACAATAGTTAACAAAAGAATTTAGAGAAAAAATGTATTGAGGAGTATGTCGAGAGACCTTGCACATGAAGTAGCATGAGGATAGCAGCCAAGACTACTGCAACCGCTGGTTAACAGCATGGAATGCATGTATAGCTGCTAACCTCATGCTACCGACATACCTAATCGATCCAAGTGGACTCATGTGCACACCGTCTTTCGCATAGTATTTCTCCTCAAACAATTTACGGTGATGCCAATAAGTTATTGTTTCCAAATCTTTTACCAATGCATAAATTTTATCATTAAGAATCTGTCTGGCATGTTCCAAATCAGATCTCACTTCAAACCGACTAAACTTTACTGGTACTCGGGTCAATATTTTGCATACTACTACCTGGACCACAGAAGGTATTGCGAGCAATTCACGAGCGAATGCCACAATACGGTCTGCTAGGTCCTCAGGTACACAATCTATGCTGCTTAGATCATTAGTTCCAATGTCAACAACAACAACAGTTGGTGCAACTGCCCGCACAGCCCCCAGTTCCCGAAAAAGGCCATCCATAGTAAGCCCACCTTTCCCTCGGAAAACGACCTTTCCAAACATATCAGACAGGCAGAGGTCTGGTCGATAGTACCTGTGCTGTACCCCACATATGTTACCTCTCCGACACGTCTCTGCCATCCTGCGGACGAAACTGTGACCAATGATCAACAAGGTTGGCGTCACCTTCGGCATGATCTGGAAAGTAAGAATGTACATATAGTTAAGTTTGTCCAGCTATTCCATACATTTTATAAGTGCAGTTATTACCACACTGTTCTTAGTGCACACAACACCGATGTCTTTTATCAGTGTTGTGATTCACGACAGAAACCAACGTGGAGGTGACAGTGTGAATCTTCTGTCTCTGTATGTGAGTATGCGAGAATATTTGTATGAGTTTGCAATTGAGTATATCAACAATAATATATGTTCAATTAAATGTAAACATAACACATTTTTTCATTATATTATAAAATTAATTATTTTATATTAATTATAAAAGTGTCGATGGCACTGGATAAAATGTTAAATGGCTCAATATCAATAATGTAAAACTCGGCCAAAACATGTCAAGATCATATAGATTTTTTAATTGTGAAAGTATTATTTTAACCAAAGCTTTTTTTTTTTAAATAAATAACATCATACATTATTTACATATATATAATTCATTATTCGCACAAAATACATCGGGATTTACGTGCAAACAGTGTTGATTATGTGGATTTTAAATTGTAGGAAACAGTGTGACCTACAATGGCTACATTCTGTTCGTATCTCATACGAATCGAACAGTCGGGCACAGAAATATTGGATCACTTCAGTCTACGCTCACATTCTCAGACCCAATGCTACATTTGTAAATCAATTAAAAACTATGACTAATTTTTAGAATAGCTTAGAAGCATACATTTTAATTGGTGTCAGAGCAAGCATTTTGTGATTTGCATAGCGCGCGCCCGTCGAACTTAATTGTGCCAACGCCAACGTGGCGTACATGCTGCGGCACAGCTCGTGCGCTTGTCTGCTAACTGCGCTTTTCCATTTTGAACGCCAAACAGCGTGCAACATGCCTATTTTCGACGGGCCGCTGCGTCTTTCCGACAAAGCTCACAACTATAACATGCATATCATATTAAAGTAGATATACATAAAATAGAGTGCGTAAGATAAATAAAAGGCTGTTGGTAATTTTTACCGTATTTTTAAACGATTGTTTAAACGTCAAAGTTAACAACCACTTACCTCGGTCAAAATTTTCGGAAAACTGTCCGCGAACATGGCTATGACGTAGTTCTGTCTTTCATTGGTTCATGTGATCATCAATATAGGTCGAATATTCATTTGCATAATGTTGCCACGCAATCTTGGGGAAGCCCCGAATCTTGGCGGGAGCGGAGCCACGCGTCACAGATTTTGGTCTAGATTCAGAGGACAAATCTACAGTGCTGCCTCTAGCGGATTGTAATGTACCTACCAATAGCAATAAATGTGACAGTTGCTGGAAATCAATCTGTAATAGTGTAAATTATTATTTTTAATGGCCAATATGCGTAATATTTACACTACACTACAGATAGCATAGCCGCATAAGATATAAATTGCTTGTCTGGTAATCCATCCACGCGTCCCGTAACTAGGTGGTCTACCGTCTAGCCTCTAGACCTAGTCTAAGTCTATGACTACGCGTAGACTACGCCTACGGTCAACGTTATTTTTTGACATCAGCTGGTCGTCGGTACAGCAACTTGCATGCTATACAGCGGTTTGACATGACGCGATTTGTGTGTATTTGCAAAATATAACGTATATCTAGTAAGCTTGTGATGGCATTCTACACACATAATATTTTCAACGCACCAAATTATGTAGGCGAACTCTTGGCTTGGTGAAAAACCACAACCTCGCCAAAGTCGCCATGCTTTCGTTAGACTGACCAACGTGGTGAGTTGATCACACACCATTCAAACCTTAACGACGATCTGTCGGCGATGTGTTGTTGTTAAAAACGCATAATATATCTTTGACGAATTAAATGTGCGGATGTATCAGCTCTTTCATAAAGAGTGGTGCGGTGCGAAACAGTTTAACTTTTTTACAGTACACATTATATTTTCTTCTTTAACGTTTTGGTATGTACGTATTTAGTACGTTTTTATTATAAGTAGTAACTTGGTCATATTGTAATTTTCACATGTATAGCTCTCACCATTTTATTTACAGACATACAGAGTGTATATATAATTATTATATTATTATTATTTTCAACCATAACACTCGAATACTAGATTATGTGTCTGCGTAGCGTGGATGTTCAATCTCGAGTTAAGACAACTTGTTATCGTTCGTTGTAGACGCATCAACACATTTTTCTTGCAACTTACTAACAACAACAAAATGGCAACACCCCAACAAACGATTCGAGTGGACGGAAGTTACCTGGAAGGAGTAAGGTTGTTTTATTTCATTTATTTATGATTGGAAGATGTCTGTTAAATTCATTACATAGCGTATTATCGCCCAATTTGAAGCTCGCGCAACTCTTCGGACCGGGTTTGACTAAAAGGCGCACGACCACGAAGTTACGCACGACCATGTAATATAATATGTTGGTAGATAGTTTGGCCGTTGATGGTATATATATGGTTTGTGTGTGCATTATTAAAAATTTTGAGTCTGTATTTCACCCAAGAGTTACACAATTTAGGCATTTTATCCGATCTTCCAGACGAGTATTTAGTCTGCACAGTAGCGCCATCTGGCGAATGGAACCGTAGAGTTACCACAAGCTATGATTAAAGTTGCGAATTGTGTTACTCCAATGTGAAGAACATATCTGAAATTTGGCGAGCTGCACACACATTCCTCCTACGACTACTTGCCTCCAACAGCCCGCTTGGTTACCAACACTACATACATTTTGGTCGTTCGGGGTCATGCGGGGTCATGCGCCTTTTAGTCATACCGTTCGGACCCAGCTATACTTATAGTCACCTACTCAGTTTCTGTCCTATCTGAGTTTCTGCCTCATTACAATTATATAGCTGGATCTCATATTAAATACATCTTTAGTCAGATATATCGGACACAATGAGCAAAGGACGTCTATAAACTTGCAACACAGTTATTTGTCTCAAATTAAAACGAGGCAAACAGGTTTTTGACAGATATTTTGATAGCGAACGCAGACCACGTGACTACAGTGCACCATATCGGTGACGGTGATGTAAACAACCGTAATATTAAAATTTATCGGGCGAAATTATAAGCAACTATTCACCATAATCACCAGAGGAAAGTTAACGAACAGCCCGTGCAGTTTATACAGTGAATGCGTTACGATTTTTCGCACAGTGATGATTTTGAACACATTGAGGCATAAACCGAGTGCTTCTGTATGGCGTGTGAAGTTATTATCGTCTTACGAATATTGTAAGTATTTCACTTAAAACAACTTATTTGACGCTTCATTTGAATGCCATTGAGTGGTTCTGATTAATAATATTGATACGTTGCTGAACGATTTCAAAAATTGTTGGTGAAAATGCATATTATGCTTGCATAACCGATTGGTCCAGTATACTACTTAGTCTATACTATAGTATAGCCAATGTAGGGGATGATAGACTATATTTTATTATCAGTGTATTATATGTCAGTTGTGTTGCAGCACCAATGTCGCACACACAAGAGCTTGCTTAGTGTGATTAATTTCATGGAACTCTTGCAGTTAACTGGCCTAAATTATTAGGTAAAGGGCTTCACGCAGCGGTATGACTAAAGTCTAAAAGGCGCATGACCATGCACGACCAAAATGTATGTAGGCTGTTGGTGGCACGTAGGAGGTATGTGTGTGCAGCTCGCCCAATTTCAGATATGTTCTCCACATTGGAGTAACAAAATTCGCAACTTTTATCATCGCTTTGTGGTAACTCTACGGTTCCATTCGCCAGGTGGCGGTACTGTGCCAAGATTAAATATTCGTCCGGAAGATCGGATAAAAGGCGTAAATTGTGTAACTCCTGGGTGAAATACAGACTCAACATTTTTAATAATGCACACACAAACCATATATATATAACATCAACGGCCAAACTATCTACCAACATATTATATTATATGGTCGTGCGAGGTCGTTCGGTAACTTCGTGGTCGTGCGCCTTTTAGTCAAACCCTCACGCAGCTGCCAAATCAATACTTAACTCAAGTGCCAGTGGCACCTGTCGTCAGTGTCGAGACATGAGATATCCAATTTTGCAGCAGGACCCTAAGTGGCGGCTCTTGTAACGATTCCTATTTCTACAGAGGACAACGTTTTATAGTATTACTGATACACGATTACTGATCACTGACAATGTAATGTTAAGAATAACCAGAACGTGATAGTTTTAACAATATTGCTGTCCAGAGCTACAACCTCCAGACGGCATGCGGACAAGCCTTTGGTTTATCGAGAGTCCAACAATTTTCCACCTATGTATAGCCCGCCCTCCCCAGATAGCTGTTACTTTTATTTTTGAACATATTCACATTGCTAGCATTAACACAATCATCAAATAATTTGTTCCAGTCATTTGTTGTCCCCTGAGAGAATGAGTATTTTCTCACATCTAACCTACACTGTTCTTTGACTAATGCCGCATTGTGCCCTCTGGTTCTACTGCCTTCTTTAAGCTTGAAGAAAATATTTCTATCAATATCTTCATAACCATTCAATATTTAAAAAAACTTCTATTTGGTCTCCTCTTAGTCTCCTAGCCTCTAGTGTTGTCATCCTGTATTCTAATAGGTGTCTTTCATTACTCAGACCTTTTAGTTATATGTGATATTTCATCTAATTAGCCCTGGTATTTGGTTACCCTTTGAAGCAGCAGTTACATATTGCTCTGAAACTTTCACGTCAGCACAAACTGTCACTTTTAAATCTTTTTCTTTTACAGCTTTACCTAATATGGTATCCCCCATTATGTATTCTTTGTCAGCATTTCCATGTCCTATGTGAATGCATTTACATTTCCCAAAATTGAATAACATTTGCCATTTTTCAGATCAATTGACTAATTTGGCAATGTCATCTTGTAGTGTGTGTTTATTTGCATCTGTTTTAACTCTTTGAACACTTTTGTGTCATCTGCGAATTTCAGTACTTTGCTTGATATATCTTGATTCTTGATTTGCTTGATTCTTCCAAAAACATAACAGATTGGTTAGACAAGACCTAGCCTTTAAGAACCCATATTGAGATTTGTTTATCAATTTTGGTTTTACAAGGAATTCCACCATGTGGTCTCTTATTTAAGCATTTCTAGTAATTTGCATAAAACTTATGTTAAACTAACTGGTCTGTAATTCTCTGTCTTGCTCCTCAATCCCTTTTTAAATAATGGCATAATGTTTGCTTCTTTCCATTCTAGTGGAACGATCCCTCTTTAAGTGACAAATTACAATTTCATTAAGCAGTTTCCGTGGTATCCCGTTAACTCCAGGTGATTTGTGTACTTTTATCTTAATTTTCCTTGATATAATTTCAGGAGTAACAAACTACTGCCCTAAATGATCTGATTCATGCCCCTCAAATTTAGTAAAAGGGACTGGCAGTGAACTGATATCTTCTGTGGTAAACACTGAGCTGAAATACTCATTCAGGGCCTCTGCCATCTGAATCCCATCAGATATTACGTTTCCTGCGCTCTTTTCAAGTGGTCCCACTTTATGTCGAACCTTCTGTTTACTCCTTACATAAGAGTAGAAACTCTTGTGTCATTTTTTATATAATTCAAAAAATTTTGCTCAAAAGGTCATTTAGATTTTCGAATTTCAGCTGTAGCTATGTTAAGGGCCTCTTTGTAGTTGTTGTAGTCTTCTATATTTCCAGTGTCTCTATAAACTATCCACATAATTTGTTTGTAAGCAGTCTTACGTACAGCCTCCTTTGAAAGGTGTTTCTTCCAGGATCATTTCCCTTGCTTTTTCAGGGGAACAAATCTTTCAATAATGTCCAGTCTCATCTTTCAAAACAGTCCAACATTTTCTGTTGCTGTCTTGTTCTTCATTAAGGTAGTCCAATCTGTGTGTGCTAACTATTTTCTTACCTGTTTATATTTGCCTTTGTTGAACTTTCTCCTCTGTTGCTTTTTACCATTATTCCCTGATTGTACTTTTATATTAAAATGGATCTGGTTATGATCACTAGATCCCAGAGGTTCATATACTTTCTCATTATCAACTAATTCCTTCTGAGAAGAGAACACTAAATCCAACATATTCCCACCTCTTGTTGGTTCCAAAACATGTTGAGTAAGAAAACAGTCCTGTATTACAAGCATAAACTGTTGGTCATCACCTCCAACACTCTCTAGTGATTTCACCTGAATATGTCTATGATTAAATCACCCATTATAACACATTCCCCTTTACTCATATCCTTTATAACATTGTGCAGTTTTACATCATCCTCAAACTCCTTTTCCTGTCAGATGAAGCTCATCACTCATAAACAGATCTTCCCTCCCTACAAAGCTTGCCCACATGTCTACAAAGCCGACTCCTTCCTCCATACACAACTTCTGTACCAGTGTGTTAATGGCCATTCTTCTACAATTCTTGTAGTACTGCCCCTGCCACCCATTTTTGGCAGTATACCCAATAACACAATTTGTCCAAAGCGTGTCTCTCAGTGTGTGGACCAGGTCTCCTTTCAGGGTGCGGACCAGTCTCCTTTCAGGGTGCGGACCAGTCTCCTATACTTGCTAACAATGGCCGTCGTCCCTTCCTTCACAGCATTATTGGTGCCCACTAGCACAGGAATAGATCCCCCATAGCCGTTACCCATGACCTGACCTACTCATTCTGTGACATCCTCTATTTTCGCCCCTGGTAGACATACAGTCATGTCCTCCCTCTTGTTTATTGTCTTGTCCAACTTCCTGATAATAGAATCCCCCATTACTACTCGCAGTTTCCTCTCTTTCCCATTAACTGCTGCATCTGCATAACTCTTGCCTTCCTTCTGTTGCAGCTCCTCAAGACTGACCTGTTTACCTTTCTTTTGCAGAACACTCTGTCTTCTTCCATCTGCTTTCTTTTCAGTCTTGTTTCACAGTCTTACTAACTGCCTCTGTAGTATCTACCTCTTGATCATCTGTTTCACTTTCGCTTCTCTCCTCAATCTATACACTCTGACCACATGGTAATCTGTCCGCACTGGCCTGTTTATTTTTCCTCTGCTGAGCACTTTTCTTCTGTCTCTCTGTCTTCTTCTTCTTCTTCCCTTGTTCCTTCTGTTTCACAGTCGCACCAATGGTCTCCTGGAATCTCTCACCACACCACCTGTCTCCTTCATTTCCATTGTCATATCACCTGAATTCCCTTCCTCGATTGTGTTTCCTATCAACACCCTAACTATATCCTTTAAATCATCTACTTCCTTCTTTAAACTTCTAACAGTAACACAACCCCGTCATTCAAAGTCCATCAATTTAGCCTAATCCCACGTCTTGTTGGAGCCGGACATGGCAAAGTCGACCAAAGTCACCAAACTGCTACAAGCGACACACACCAAGTGTCGCGTTGCCTTTACTTTCCGTTTGCATGGCACCATGCTAGCTAGAATTTACATAAATATTTTTATCTGATATAGTCCAACTATGTTTACACTATTCCTTATGTAGTCTTTAAGAAGACTCTTTGCTGTGCACAAACGATACACTTTACGCTAGATTGCCTTGTTTATTTTGGCTGTACCACGCCCTAACGAATACACGGAACACTAGCCACATCAACAAATTCGATTTCCCCCGACTATCGCTCACTAAAGCTTCAGCTATGTCCTGCGACTGACTACTTCAAATACACTTTCTCTGACTAGTAGTGCAGTGGCCATGCCAGTTGTTTCTGAAGGTAATGTTGCCCCAGTGTCGAGGGTTAGATTTAAATGTTGGATGACTGGAGTGTCTCACTTAACTGTTTCCAGGGTGGACAGATTTTGAGGATCTCATCTGCTCTAAGCTGCTTGTTGAAACAACCACTAACTGTAGACAAGATCAGAGCAGGACGAAGCAAGCCGGGACTCAGGTGCGTACAACATATAATTTCAGCTGTGTACATTGCAAGTTACACCATTGTATTACATCTAGTTTAATTTTATAGCCGTTGCCAAATATCCATAGTTGTTTTAATTAAAACTGGCAAAAATGCAGATCCTCTGGTTGGTGTTTCATACACCCGGGAACCAGAAGATGGTTTCCCGTAGTATTCATAAATGTTGTTTCTTATAATGTAAATTTGAAACAGTTTTTTGCATCAACACTCGATTGGTGCTCCACAAGTAACGTTATATGGGTAATCAATTTACATACATCTTGACAAATGGGAAATTTTGAGATGAAAATAGTTATGTTATTTTTATTCCGATGAGGAACCCCTTAAAATTTGGTGCTCGAGGTGGAAGCAGTCTAGGAGGGAAATGTTAATTTATCCCTGCAGACTCTCACTTGCTCGGTTATAGATAGATTTTAATCTTGGGGATTACGACAAAGATTTGATTAGATTTTATTAATGCTGTTAGTTACTTTTAATTGGTTTCCTTACATAAAATAACAATTACTGATATACAAACAGTTATCATTCATATTAAGTCTTTGTTATACCTGAGATAAGTTGTAAATGTACAGGTTTATTTCCACTTTTTAGTAATACAGTAAGGAAACTAAACTAGAGTGTTAAATTAATGTGGTAGTCAATAATTACTGCCAATGTTGATCTAAGTTACAGAATTGTTGATGTGTAAAATGTGTAATAATAATGATAAAATAACTTCTATTGCACCTAAATCCTTGGAAACCAAGCTCAGAGGTGCATATATCGAATGCTTTTCATGTACCCTACAGAGCACAACACCTTGTTGGGATGCAGCTCATCCGAGATCTGTGCCAAGGTCAACTACAAGGTGATCAGCAAGGCTCAACTGAAATTTCATTCTTTCCAGGAAATATAACACCAGGATCTTACGTGGCAGACATCAAAACAGCTGGGTAAGAGTAGGAAACATGTTTTATATTCTTAGATTATAACACTAAGGTACTAAGAATAGATATACAAAAAAATACATATATCTCTTTGTCTCTGTTGGCAATATAACAGATACTGATTGGTTTAACCACAAAGCTCTTTCATGTTCAGAGCAGTCTCGAATATTGCATTGCACTTTTAATTGTATGACTTTGTTTTAAAGAGTTTGTGTCTATTGATACAGTCATCACTGTCCTGTACATTGTATGACTTTGTTTCAGGTGTGTCATTTGGGACAGTCGCCACTTCCTTTTATGTCATGTTGATGTTGTGTGACTTTGTTTCAGGAGTGTTTGTCTGCTGATTCAGTCTTCACTTCCCTGTATATTGTACGCCGGTGGCCCAGTTAGCCTCACACTGAAGGGAGGAACAAATGCTGACATGGCACCACAAATTGACTTTCAGACGATGGTTCTGTACTGAAATCTTTGTCAACATTACCGTGTAACCAGTACACAAAATTTATCGATTAGTATTAATGTCATAATAAATTTCAGTCCATGTATAACTAGTAAACGTATTCAAATAAAACATGTTTATGTGCTAAGTAAGATGTTGCTTTCATCAGATAGTTTTATTAAATAGAATATATTTAGTAAATGGATTATTTGATTAGCACTGTTTATTTATTTTAGTATGATCGTTTTTGTACAGTAGAAACTCACTGTACCACTGCCATTCCAATTGAGGTTACCCTATGATAGTCTCATATTATTTCCTTAATGTTCAAATATTTGTGTACAAACAGCATAGGAAACAACTTCTTGGTCTATTATACCAATTTTATAAGCTTAATAGTGAGGTCATGATGAGAAGTTCAAGACAGGAGGCAAACTTATATATACCAATATCAAAAAATAGAATTGGAGAGAATTATTTGAAAATAATAGGGGCACGACTTTGGAACGATTGTTCAACATTGGCACTTTCTTGTTCCAGGTGTTGCAGCCTATTATGGAGAGATTTGGAGTGAAGTTTGATTGTGAAATTATAAAGAGGTAAAGTGATCCATATATTTTGATAAGCTTCCTTTACATATTTTATAAGGACACTTTTCTATGATTGTTTGCTTAAAATATGCATACTGTCTAATATTTCGCTCAGAAATGAACATATCATAATTTCTATATAATATGGTAACTACAACCATAAAGTAATCTTTCTTTGTGATATTTGAATTGATCACTTCTTTTACAGAAACATGAATTCCCATGTCCATAGCATTCAGGTTTGTTTTTACAGGGGGTATTTTCCCAAAGGTGGCGGAGAGGTCGCGGTGAAATGCTCCCCTGTAAAATCCCTTCAGCCAATCGATATGACGGAATTTGGTGTTGTGACCAAAATATATGGTCGAGCATTCGTCGCTGGAGTTATTCCAATGAGGGTAGGTTCTTCTGTAAACATCTCATAGCTTTGTGTTACAAAATATTTAATTTCAATAAACTACTATTCAGAAAGCTGGTACATATTTATATTAAATTCCATGTTTTCCATAGTTGTTTCCTTTTCTGTAAAATGTGTAGCATGAAATATTTTAAACTCTAAACATATCAGATGGAAAGAAACTTGTTATGTTGGTTTAGTCAGTGAAAAGTAACTTGAGAAAAATGCTTGTATCAACAACAAAGTAACATTAATAAAGGAACAGTGAAGACTTGAAAGAAATTATTCAAAAAGTATTAATTTTCACACAGGACTAAATTGATGGAGCTCCTAATCTGTTGATTGTATAAATGTTAAGAATGCTAATATATTTTAAAACAATATTGAAAAAGTTCCTCTTTACACAAAATAAGGTTTATCATTAAGTTATAATCTCGATAAGCCAAAGACTTACTTGTCTACTTGTCACCTGGGTTTTCTATTCTGGATGTCAATCTGGTTAAATCTAGTAACCATAACATTATGTTACGCAGTAAAAGTTTAGAATAGCAGAAATAAAGGCCAGGGATATGTCCATTGTGGGCAGATTACAAGTTTGGTTTACTTAATTCTTGTGTTATAATACAGTACAGCTAATGTTTTCACATAATGTATGTTTTTGCTTGTAGGTTTCAAACACAATGGCTCGAGTAGCTGAAGGCATTCTACAGCAGCAGTACCCTGATGTTCCTCTGAACATTGAGTCGGTCAAGGAGCCTGACCATAAAGCTCTTGGCAATGGCACTGGCATCATGTAGGTTGTCTGGCATCATGTAGGTGGTCTGGCATCATGTAGGTGGTCTGGCATCATGTAGGTGGTCTGGCATCATGTAGGGTGTCTAGGTCTAGGTCATAGACACTGGTTCCCTTTCCATTCACCAGGTGTAGACACAGCAACCTCACAGGCTTCTTACTGCTAGACAATGTGACGGTAGTATATAAGGGATGTGCAAATGCATTTTACAAAAATGTGATTGCAAACCTCATTTGTGCCAAGTGGTATATCATGCAGATGTGTCCAAGCATTGTTATTTTTCAGTCTTATTCATTTTCTTTAGTAATGTGCCCAGTTTTGTTTGAAAAAAATGTTGATGCCTTAGATTTGCAGAACCAAAGTGTGGATACAAGAGATACGATTGTGTTTGCCTTTCTTTTGTGGTTTTCCTGGGTGGAGACGCAGGTGCCATTACTTCTCCTCTGATATGTTTGGTTGTTCGCAGACTGTCATAGAATGATCATTTGTTTGTATCAGACAGATGACTGAGAGAAATGCCTATCTATATTGTACTGCAATGGACCCCTCTAGGTAGCCAACAATGACACTGCTGTTCTATATGCCTCTCAACCGAACAGACAACAACTCTGGTGACTGAGAGTGGGCGAGAGGGAGAGTCCACGACTATAGTGTATATGAGACTATGAGTCCTACACATTTACGCATGGTATGGGATCTTAATGCATTCTTTATGTACTACAGAGTGGTGGCTGAGACTAGTACTGGATGTCGCCTAGCAGGAGCAGCACTAGGCAAGAGAGGTGAGTTTTGTACTAGAGAGGACTAGTACTAACGGAGTCATTAATAACAGAATCAGCTGGTAGTAGACTGAAATTTATTGGCTGGGATTCAACAAAGAATGATTCCAACGCAGCAGATATTTGAATACATCTGGGGAGGAGACTCTCTGTACAAAAAGGTGAATGTAGACAGTTGCAAATCTTGGTGATTTAACAGTTTCTTACTTACTTATTTAGGCCTGTTTGCTTACTGGGAGCATAGGCCATCGACCATGGTCCTCTACTGTTGTCGGTTTTATGCCATTTTCTCAATTTCTTTCCAGGTTTTTCCCATCTGCTTTCTTTCACTTTCCGTGTGTCTCTGCCAGGTGTTTCTTGGCCTTCCTCTTCTTCTCTACCCTGGGGGGTTCCATGTAATTGCTTGTCGTGTGATGTTTGTTGCAGGTTTCCTCAGTGTCATTAACAGTTTAGATGAGTTTTAATTGCTTTACATTGTCTTGACATGACTTGTTCACATTTCAGAAGAACTTTAATGACCTGAAATTGTATATGACTTGATGTTTTAGATCAGCACATTTCAGAGATATTTGTGTGTGTGTATATTTAAGAGATTGTTTTTCATTTACATGTTTTAAAGATAGTTTTTACCTAGACGTATATATGTACAACATGTTCTAATCAATGTGGAAAGTGCATTTGAGGAATTTTTACTGGAACGGACATTGTATTAATATATTTGTTTAATATGTGACTGAGAATACTATAACGACATGTCGACAACTTCAGTAAACTATCCTCCTGTTGCCAGGTGTGCCAGCGGAGGAGGTGGGTACCTCAGCAGCTGAGGAGCTTCTAGTGAACCTCTCCAATGGGGCATGTGTTGACCAGCACTTACAGGACCAGGTACGCAGAAAATATAATCTTTGCCCACTTGTTTAGAGATCAGGGGCCGTTCATTGTGAAAATAAACTCGGTAGAAAATATAGTTTCTTTTCGTCAACGTCTAAAACCCTATCTTCTTAATGTTGTATATTCTTCTTGGCTACTTCACAATTCCATCCATCTGGTGATGACTAATGCCTTGTAATTGATTATGAGAACGCTTGATCCTTTGGTTTTCTTGTGCCACTGAGCTCAGGTTTCCGAGGATATTGGCTCTAACGAAGTAATTTTATTATAAAGAAAATCCATAATTAAACAGAATCCTTTGTTAAAGTTGCATTCTGAGATCGTCCATCTTTTATATAAAAATTTCCAGTGAATCAGTATACCCTGTACACTGCATATCAATTTTCTCAACTCAATATAAACTTTGTTTCACTTAATATGCAATTTTAAGATAAAATTGTGGAAAAAGCAAAAAACTATATCACCGTGCAGTACAGTTATTATTACGCTGTCTGAACCTGGCAATCAGTATTTTTTCAAAAGCATAATTTCTTAAATATCATCAAAGTAACAGTTGATACATACATTTTATTAAAAACAGTAAAAATGGTAGGTCAACCCAGAATGGAACTCTAAATTGAACAGAAATGCCAAAAATGCACTATGGACACTGTTTCCGTGACGTACAGGCTAATGTGTTAAGTCAAACGTTATAACAAACGTCATTCATGAATATTCCAGAAAACCATCATCTGTGTGTATGTAGTGACATCCGGATGTAGGTAATTTTTGCTAGTTGGTGTAATGGACCAATAAGAGTTTCATTAAGACACAAAATGTGGCTCACAAGAATACGGGCCAAGAGAATTGAAGAGATCTCACTACGATGTATTTTACCTATTTTAGTTGTTGATCTTCATGGCTCTAGCACAAGGAAAGTCTAGGATGAAGTGCGGTGAAATTACACTGCATACAAAGACTGCCATTGCTATAGCGCAACTGTTGACCAAAGTAAGTAATCCAGACATTGTTATGGTGTGGCACGTTTGCTGACCAAACTAGAAGTCGGCCATTAAAATAATAATAAAATCAATTTTTTGCACATTGAAAATGGCGATTGTGAGGAACCGAGATGTTGACCAAGTGAACAGTCGTTTATGTGATCCATATATTGAACATTCCTACAAAAACATTTAATCGAATTTACATAATTGACTTATGCAAATTATATTTTTTATGGATCAAATTTCAGTGCACATGATTTTAGGGTAGGTTGGATGTGTCCCTGATTTCTTATCCCCTCCGGTAAATAATTATGACTAAGTCACTGATTTGGCTGTGATTGCAGGCAAAGTTTACGATACAACCAAGTGAGGGAGGTGCCAACGTGATAGAGTGTGAAGGCATTGGACTTGTCAACCACCAGATCTCATGATACAACTGGAGCACATTGTCACTCAGTCGACATCGTGCCTTTGGAGCCACACAAAAGAACACCACTTCGGTTGGCTCTGCTGCCTGCAATTGTACCCTCTCCATGCTTTCATATGTGATTGGTCGTGATGGTTCGAACCTTATAGTTGCATTCTGAGACTGTCCATCATTTAAAAAACAAATTTCCAGTGAATTAACATGACCCCGTAGACTTATCACTTTCTTCAACTCAATGTAAACTAATGTTCACAAAATATGCAATGTTAAGATAACATGGTGTAAAAGACGAACAAATTATCTGCGTGCCATATGTTCATTATTGGCCAGACCTGGCAACTGGTAGTTTTTCAAAAGCATATTTTCTTGAATAACATATTAAATGTCAAAATATGGTAGCAGTCATGATCAGTTAAGTAAATATTGTTCATGTGGTACATACATTTTCTTAAAAGCCATTCAATTCAAAACATTCATCAAAAATACTCTTTCAAGTTAGCAATTCCAAATTGCATAATTTAAACTGGTAAGTTTGTTATTGTTTCTATTGAAAAATCGATATTACCACCCCTGCGAATGTATTTTGGGTTTTACTCAGTTTTGTAAAGTGTACCTTACAGCTGGAAGCGTTGCGACCTGTCATATACCTCTTCCTATGATCCTCTGTGGCGTATTCTTACGTCAAACTGTCTCCTGCCATGAGCTTTTTTGTACAGAGAGCCAGGGCATATTTGGCACATTGCAGTCTCCATATCTTGTAGTGCCCTTATTGATAGAAAGTGCTGTGATAAATACAATCTTGTCATGCTAACGACTGCCCAGAGAGAGGCATTTAAAGCATGTTTTTGCAAGTTTTGTTCATGCTGTGTATGTACCTCCTTAATTCTTCACGTTTTGCTTATTTAATTTATTTCGTATTTCAGGTTGTCAAGGTCTGGAATGTACCAGATATGTTCATAGAAACATTGTTATGTTTTGAAAACAGGGCTTCAGTGTGTCGTAATAAAGTAAAACGCATCCTAACTGTGATAGTGCAACTGAAATAATTGTTGATTTGTCTACCTATAATTTATTGTTGACATGATGACTGACGAATTTGAAAAATATGCAAGAGGTACATTTGTCACGAGTCTAATTGTAAAGCTGTAATCTGTGTCGATGATATTTATAGTAATAAATGCATTTCAACCAATATACTGGTGGTCTAATAATTTACTTTAAAACTGTTTGTGCATCTGTATATGTATGCATGCATATTTGTGTGTGTGTCTGTGTCTGTGTGTGCGTGTCTGTGTGTGCGTGTCTGTGTGTGCGTGTCTGTGTGTGCGTGTCTGTGTGTGCGTGTGTGTGTTTATATACAACATTTATTACAATGCAAGACAGATTCACCGTGGGCTTTGGTTTATTTGTTGTGCTTGCAAAATAAACAAACTAATGTTCAGTGTATAATCGACGACAGTCGCAAGGTGGCAGCACTGTTTCGTTGCTGCGTCGTCTGGGCAGCTTTATTCTCGGTACATCACGCTGTTGTGACACGGTAGCAGGGGCGTGTCCAGAGAGGGTAGTCGGGGGCACAAAAACCTCCACTGGCGGCCGAAACAATTGGTATAGAATTTGTCTACTGATCGCTCCCGCGCCGCCATAACTTCCGCTGTCTCGACACGACTGGTGACGCGGCCGCATCTTCACCTCTTCTTCCATCTCCGCTGGTTCGGTTGCATCGTGCCTCGCTGATTTTCGTCGCCGTCATTTCACCTTGTAACCTCAACGGGGGTGCCTTTCCAATGGACTAGGGGGCACGGTTATGTGGGCCCAGTCAAAAAGATCTACGAGCACACAAAATTCCAAAGGTGTAGGGGAGCATGTGCCCCGTGCCCCCAGCCCCCCTGGACATACCTATGGGTAGTCTGGCAAATGTATGTCAACTAGTCACAATCTTCTACATAATGTATACGGATTGCGTGAGATTCAAATGTAGATCTTAAGTTAAGCTACACACAGTGTGTGCCCCAATTTTCTACATATATAGTAAGCTCGGAATTTAGACCTTTCTTGTCAGAGTGTTTCACCGAATTGAAATTATATATTAGACAATTTATAACAAAAAATTTCAGTTTCAGTCGACAGTTTGGTGTTTATTTTATCAAACTGAAAAAAAATCCATTTCCGAATTCCACCAGCCACTAGAGTTATTGATTATTCATTTATTGTATAAACTAGTATATTTGAGAAGTGCGTGCAGCTGGAATTGGACGAGAAGGTGGCGGAATAGCACACGTAATTGGACAGTGCAGCATTCCCCGCCCGATTACTTGTGCTACTCCGCCAGCTGCCCACTACCATTACAGCGGAATGCAAATCGCAATGCTGCCATTACATTTATTTCAGACGCCTAATGATGTAAGCGAATTCGAAGTTGTGGACTACGTTCTGTAATTCCGCAGTCAGTTGTTGTCCGGATTTAAAACAATTTAACTATTCGTCTGTTGTTGTGTGCATGATGACGTAGACACTAGTTTTGTCGTGATCGCTCGTGTCAGATTGAACGTCGTGACGTAAAGAAATAATCAAACGTACGCAATTATGAAATCATAACTGCATCCCGCATTTGACATCTATTGCAACTCTATTGTTAAAAGATGTGTGCAACGCGTCTCAGGCCAGCCCATTTCCGGGATGAGCAAAGACAGGACTCAGCAGGGGCTGGTGGCACTAACTGTTGCTGACGTACTCCGTATTTACGTGATCGTCACGGGCACGAAGCTTGTGGTCAGCATCGCCTACCCACTAATTAACTTTGAACTGAGTTTAGGCTAATGAGCTATATCGGGATCACCTACAACGAATATAAGCTATATTTGGATTACCTGCGCCGCGGCGTGATTGCGATTTTTGAAGGAAACGAGTTCCACTAGCAATGCCAATAAGACAATTATAAACAAGGAGTCTTACACGCACGCACACACACACGCTCACCACACATACGCACACCAAATACACGCACCCACACACGCACGTGTACGCCACATACAAGCATACGCACACACGTACATCACACGCGCGCGTTAGAGGCGTACGTTGCAAAAACGTCACGACCAAGGAACCTCTATTTGGACAGGAGGCGTCACTGAGCGAGAAAATGGCAGTCTACACTGAAGGTTTTTGTTCGCCATTCGGGAGGCAAGCGCATGCGCCTGCGGGACCGCAGCGCGCGATGTTAGCGTATTTGTTTAGTCACCTCATTTCATCAGAATAATCACCAAGCTGTGATGCGTCATATAAAATGAAAGATATTAAAGTAATCCTTGAAGTTGTTTACCTATCACAATTTAAAATTATGAAATTTGCAAATAAATCACGTAGCAACGTTGCAATTATTTATTGAGCCAACTGAACTTCGTCGTGTTTCATCAGAATAATCATCAGGCTCTACCATTTCTTATATAATTAAACTATTGAGGTTATCGTTGAAAATCTTCAGCAATGATGATGCAAAGAACTGCATTTTCTGCACTCGTATGGTCTGACTTGGCGCACCTCCAGACTGGCGGACGAACTGCTTACGAACTTTCCTCGACCAATGTAGATGGCGCGCGCTGCACCGTCTTGTATTGATATACTGATATACGGTCTTTGGTCACGACTACGTTGGCGCGACGTAAATATTTTATGAATGTGTACGTACGACTAACGTTGCGACGTCGTTGCTCGATACACCTTTGTTACGACGTTGAACGACCGTCGCCAAGACGTTGTGCTGGTGTCTCGCTGGCACGAGTAAACACGGTCACACTCGAGTGAAGATCATGTTGGAGTATAACACTAGACTAGATACTTATTCAACGGAGATGTACACGTACACATGTCATCGCGTGCCGCCTTGTTATTCTTTATGTGACGTCGAATTCCGAACAAGTAATCTAAACATAATTTTGGTTGTTTAAACTAGCCTTACTTTGCAAAGGATTGACAATGTTATAGTCACGTAGGTGGTCTACATGTGGCCAACAGTGCGATGGATGTTTTATAAGACGAAACGAGGAGAAGAAGATTCATTTTAATATACCGGCCACACAATATCATCTAAACGACAACAAGCATTGCGTTAAAAGTAAATATTTATACAACCTTTCATTTCATCATTAAATCTCATTAATTGACTAATACATGACGTTTCATTGAAATACTATTATACACATTTATTTTGAAAAAAAATCTTTGAAAACTTATTGCACTCTCAATCAATCGATAGCTTCTTTGTCCACCACCGTCTGGAGCTTTTTCTTTTGGATGGTAATCTTGCTCAATCTTGTTGATGTTACACAGTATCCAGGCCCGGAACATGGCTTAAATTGGGGAGTACGCATTTCCAACAAATATCTATCACATTTGCGCCATAGCCTACACGGGGGGGGGGGTAGTGTTGGAGAACTTTTTGATTGATGGAGGTAGTGTTGGGAATTTTCGCAGGTCGGGTGTTGGACATTGTTTTCGCGGTCGACGAGGGCATGTTGGACAGCGTTCACAATTTTATGTCACAATTTAAAATCTAGCATACTTAGTTCCCTCCTAGCGGAACTACTTTGCCTCGGTGAAGAGGGGGTGCGTACGCATCCATCGTACTCCCCCATTGCCAATCAAAGTCCGTTCCGCATACATGTAGTTGTGGTCAATATGCATGACAAGGGTCGTTTATGTTTTCGGAATGACGTCGTGTTGGTCGTTAGTTATTTGGACCTACCTCGACGCATTCCTGGCAACCTCGTGGGGAGGGCGACGCATAAATCACAGTTGACACCCTCGGTCGACAACTGCGAACATTCGCAATTGCACGCACGCACACACAACAGCATATTTTGGCAGTTAACATAACAATAATATTGTTAGATGGACCGTGCAGTAGGTCTGCTTGCCTGTGGACCCACCTGGCTTTAAACGTATCGGTCATTTTTTAAAGAAAAACAACTTGCGAACATTTTAAATCAAAGGCGACACGCAGACGAGTGCATCAGGTGTGTGTGTGTGTGTGTGTGTGTGTGTGTGTGTGTGTGTGTGTGTGTGTGTGTGTGTGTGTGTGTGTGTGTGTGCGCGCGCGCGCGCGCGCGCGCTTGCGTGCTTGTGTGTGTCGTCATCTTTGTGGTTGTGAACAATAAAACAACTGAAGTATACTTTTTACTGTATGTCACCGCACCAGACTCACGAGTGTCAACATATGCTTAAATCATCAAGCATACAAATTCGAACCACATTTTAATCAAGGTTTCCCCATTTGTATACAATAATGCGGACACAAAATACAGAACAATAGCACGACAAAACACCTGTGCAAACAACAAGCCGAAACGAGCCATCAGCACACCGTTAGGTATCAACTCATAAGCTGTATGTCGCTTGTACTCGTAAACGACGCCCTTACGTTCGATAACAACCCGCCATGCCTTCTAGTACAACCAAAGAACTAAAGTCACAGCAGGCCCTTTTCGCTTAAAAATGGGGTTCATTGGCGTCAGCTCTTTCATTTTGTCTCCAATCATACTAAATTGCCTCCAACCTGCTCCTGTCATGATCCGGCCTACTATTTATAAGCTCTTTGTACGGTAAAACAACATTGCTTTTTGGGAATGTGGCTAAGTGAATGTCGTGACGCATTTTGTATGGTAGATTTTTCTCAATGTGATGCTAAAATCTGAAATATTGAGCGATTGGTGTTTCATAGGACTAACGTCGAAACGTGATGAATATCGGAGATCTATGGAGGGCTCACATTAGAGAGATGCTGTTTGCGGTCGATGCTGCAGTTGTCACACACACTCAGCAGCAGCTCCAGAACTTAATGGATCGCTTCTTCCACGCTAACAAAGATTTCGGGCTTACCATAAGACTGACAAAAAACGTGTTGGGTCAGGACGTGGAGGCACCTCCAATTATCACCATTGACATCTACGGATTGGAAGATGTTCACCAGTTCACTTACCTGGGGTCTACTATCAGCGATAGTCTCCTTGGAAATCAACAGACGCATAGTCTTACCACACGTGTCTCGGAGAACTCAAAACTCACAGTCAAGACAAAAACTGCACTGTACAACGCCTGGGTCATCAGTACACTGCTGTATAGCAGTGAGACCTGGGTAAAATACGCCAAACAAGAGAAGAAGCTCAACACATTCCATCTACGATGTCCGCGGGGAATCTTGGGGATCTCTTGGAGAGACCAAGTGACCAACACCGAAGTCCTTTCTCGTGCTTGCCTCCCAACCATGTACACGCTGCTCAGACAACGCAGTTTACGCAGGCTTGGTCATGTACGAAGGATGCAAGTTGGCCGCATCCCCAAAGACATTCTCTACAGCGAACTGTCTTTCGGCAGGAGAACTGTTGGACGGCCCCAGCTGCGCTACAAGGATGTCTGTAAGCTTTATGTGAAGGCAATAAATAACAACCTTTAGTCCTGGGTGGAGATAGCCGCTGCACCCTCTCCCTGGATCTCGCCAAAACAACACCGAGGCACCCCAATCCACTAACTTTCCGTAAATATCGGGAGCCTAATCCTATATCCAGTTCCATACCTCAAATATTGGGGGCTCCTCCCTCCCTCCGCCACCCATGCATAATGCATAGTGCACCTATCCCTGCAAACATGTTCTATATTATTTCTATAGAACTCTACAGATCATCTTTAGAAAAAGACAGTTCTGTAGAACATTCAAGGGAAATTCTATAGAAATTATCTAGACGTTGCTTGATAGGAAAAAAGTTCTGTAGAAGTGTTCTACAGAACAAGAAATTCTATAGAACTTTAAATTCAATTCTATAGAAAGTCTATAGATATATTTGCTACAAGTCCTGTAGAAAATTCTACAGAACAAGAGATTCTGTTGAACTTTCAAAGTGAATTGTATAGATGCTACTTTATTGCGTTCATAGTATTTCCTGGCATTCCCTATGGAACTCCTAAACAAATTCTAGAAAAGGAACAGTGATAATACCTCTATAGGTTTTATCGCTGTTCCTTTGTTAGTGTACCCCGATTGAATGTGCTATAACATTAATGATATGTCATGTGTGCTTGAATAACAGTGTGCTGTAGTTGTTTCCGATTCAACACACCTGCATCGGTTTTTTTTTATATAAGGCCTACACTATGATGTAGGCCCAACATCATATTGATTCAACGTCTTGAAAATGTCTTGTGTGTGGCAAGCAATAGATGCACGTTGCATCCCAACCAATACCGCCTGTTTTAAGCAAATCTAGGGTCCTACTACCGCGGTTTGAGCTCTTTGTGCCCGTTTGAAACGTTTCCCAGAGGAAAATCAATTTGAAAAAAAAAAAAAAAAAAAAACTCATTTCTAGTTCGGTTTAGACGTTGTGGAAAGGTTGCCAGATGGTAGTGTAGATAATATCTTTCGTTCTTCTTCGAAGTAGCCCAAAGTTGTCTCAACAGCTGCACATTTTTTAAAGCCCAAGACTGGTTAGACGGAGAAGCCCCCTGATTATATCGCAGACCAAGTGTCCGCCGTACATTTGATCAAATCAGGCTAATCGGCAATAAGTTAAAGTGCCATTATTGTGTGACTACCCGTGACATCTGGTTTGTTCTGTCTGTCGACGTTATCGATCGTTGCCACCTGTGTACCAACCACGACTCGCTATATTTATCATTAATCGTTTTATCTGCAAAGATATCATAAGATAATCGATAAATGCACCGAATTTAGGTCCGCACACCTGTTGTTGTGCACCAGGAGGGGGACAATCACCAAGTGAACCCTGGACGCCGTCTGTTCAATGACTCAAACACTGAGAAGAAAGAAGATTCGCATTCTTAACGGTCGAAGAATTCCAGGCATTCTCAGTCTGCGGTTTGTCAAGTCGAGCCGCTGGGCGGAAAGGTCCCGTCAAACAATGGATGCTCCCCTAGGCGTGTGCTTGTGTGCTCTTGTTTGTGGCGCGTAACCAACGCTGTGACATGCTTTGTTTATTTAGGCGTTAGCACAGCTGCATTTATGTTCGTTACAGTTAATTATTCTTTGTGAATCAATTAGCCCTAGGTGTACTGACAGGTTAATGAGTCGATTAGTAACCGAACTCCATGACTTAGGTTTACCTGGTACAAAATATGTAACAGGTAGATACAAACTATGTAACAGGTAGGTACAATATATGTAACAGATATGTACAATATATGTTTGCACCGAGTTGTTAGGCCTCTATAACAGCGGTAGTTGTTCAATAAATCGACATATTGGACAACGAGAATGTATAGGGCTGATTATAGATTATGGATAATTTCCTTAGAAGTTAATATGCCCAATCCAAGCCCGTATGCTGGGAGTGCGATGGGTGCCACCCCTCCCCTCCCCCCGCTGAAGCAAATAAGTTCCGGGATCAGATCAATGCGACCTTTGTCTGCGGTCAACTTGCACTGGTATTATCTGTGGTAAAGAAACACGTCGTTTTTAATACGGGAAATGCGGGTTCAACAGCCGTGGGCTATTTTGACAACTTATGTTAATGCGTGTTGCCTCAGTTCGGTCACCTGTAAGTTACAGACAAGTGCAAGTCTGTAAATTAGAAGAACACTGCATACATTGAATAATGTACACGACACGTGTGGTTCGTGGTTAAAAACCTCTCGTAAAATTAAGTCGAGTTGACGCCAGTGTAACTATTGTCCATAGACCCACGGTAAAACAGAGGTTGCGAGTTTATTGCAAGTGATGAAAGACTTGCTAGATGATTAATGCCAACGTTAGCCATCGCGTTGTGTATTTTCGATACATGGAGGTGTGCTAATTGTTGCTAAGTTCGACGTAGCGCCGAGTAGACCCCTATATGTCGCCCTGTGTTTAAACTATCAAGTGGATAAGTTTAGTGCTGTTATATAAAGGGTAACCGGATAAAATCCAACAGACCAAATGCCACGAGACATAACGCACCTGGTTAAATACTACCAGAATGTGAATATGCCCTACACACAAACTTTACAATTTACCAGATCCTTTAAAGTAATGTTAAAGTGAAAAGTAATCTTTAATATTTAATGACATACTGTCGGTATTCAATGGTGGACATTCACCTTTGCGGCATTGTGCCATGTGGTATTTTTGTGCCGTAGACATTTTATTTAGTTGTCATGCCAAAATTTCGATTATTCTGCCATGGTATGAACGAATTAGGTTATATATTGGCGACACACACACACACACACACAGTGCAGTATAGGCCTACGCATCAGGTTTGCCCCCTCTCCTGTGTGCAGTATAGGCCAACACCACATCATCTCTGCCCCCTCTCCTGTATGCAGTATAGGCTTACGCATCAGGTCTGACCCCTTCTCCTGTATGCAGTATAGGCCTACGTATCAGGTCTGCCCCCCTCTACTGTATGCAGTATAGACCTACGCATCAGGTCTGCCCCCTCTTCTGTGTGCAGTATAGGCCAACACATCATCTCTGCCCCCTCTCCTGTATGCAGTATAGGCTTACGCATCAGGTCTGACCCCTTCACCTGTATGCAGTATAGACCTATGCATCATGCAGGTCTGCCCCCTCGTGTATGCAGTATAGGCTTTCAGATCTGCTGTATGTAGTATAGGCCTACGCATCAGGTCTGACCCCTCTCCTTTGTGCAGTATAGGCCAACACATCATCTCTGCCCCCTATCGTGTATGCAGTATAGGCTTACGCATCAGATCTGACCCCTTCTCCTGTATGTAGTATAGGCCTACGCATCGGGTCTGACCCCTCTCCTGTATGCAGTATAGGCCTACGTATCAGGTCTGCCCCCTCTCCTGTATGCAGTATAGGCCTACGCATCAGGTCTGACCCCTCTCCTGTATGCAGTATAGGCCTACGTATCAGGTCTGCCCCCTCTCCTGTGTGCAATATAGGCCTACGCATCAGGTCTGCCCCCTCTCTTGTATGCAGTATAGGCCTACGCATCAGGTCTGCCCCCTCTCCTGTATGCAGTATAGACCTACGCATCATGTCTGCCCCCTCTACTGTATGCAGTATAGGCCTACGCATCAGGTCTGTCCCCTCTACTGTATGCAGTATAGGCCTAGGCATCAGGTCTGCCCCTCTACTGTATGCGGTATAGGCCTACGCATCAGGTTTGTCCCCTCTATTGTATGCAGTATAGGCCTACGCATCAGGTCTGCCCCCTCTCTTGTATACAGTATAGGCCTACGCATCAGATCTTCCCCCTCTCCTGTATGCAGTATAGGCCTACGCATCAGGTCTGCCCCCTCTACTGTATGCAGTATAGGCTTACGCATCAGATCTGACCCCTTCTCCTGTATGTAGTATAGGCCTACGCATCGGATCTGACCCCTCTCCTGTATGCAGTATAGGCCTACGTCTCAGGTCTGCCCCCTCTCCTGTATGCAGTATAGGCCTACGCATCAGGTCTGACTCATCTCCTGTATGCAGTATAGGCCTACGTATCAGGTCTGCCCCCTCTCCTGTGTGCAATATAGGCCTACGCATCAGGTCTGCCCCCTCTCTTGTATGCAGTATAGGCCTACGCATCAGGTCTGCCCCCTCTCCTGTATGCAGTATAGACCTACGCATCATGTCTGCCCCCTCTACTGTATGCAGTATAGGCCTACGCATCAGGTCTGTCCCCTCTACTGTATGCAGTATAGGCCTAGGCATCAGGTCTGCAGTATAGGCCTACGCATCAGGTCTGTCCCCTCTACTGTATGCAGTATAGGCCTAGGCATCAGGTCTGCCCCCTCTACTGTATGCGGTATAGGCCTACGCATCAGGTCTGTCCCCTCTATTGTATGCAGTATAGGCCTACGCATCAGGTCTGCCCCCTCTCTTGTATGCAGTATAGGCCTACGCATCATATCTGCCCCCTCTCCTGTATGCAGTATATGCCTACGCATCAGGTCTGCCCCCTCTACTGTATGCAGTATAGGCCTACGCATCAGGTCTGCCCCCTCTCCTGCGTCAGGTCTAGGTCTACCCCTCCTCGCCTGTCTGCAGTATAGGCCTATATGCATCAGATCTGACCCCGTCCCTTGTACGCAGTATAGGCCTATGCGTCAGGTCTGACCCCTCCATATTACATAGTATGCCTACCTGGCGTACGGTACGCAATACCCTAGACCCCGTGTAAGCAATCAGTATCAGTCCCCATCGTGTACACGTAATTTGACGATGACCCCCAAAGCGCGCTATAGTATGCACGGACTTTCACGACGCTACCGTTGCTAGGCAACCGATCAACAGGACGACGCACTGGCACAGCAGTTGGACATAGCAACAGTGCAAAATGACAACAACATCACCGGACTGTTTACGTGGACATCACGAAACAAGGACATACGCATTCCATACAACCTATTATTTATTGGTAATAAGTAACCTCCCCATTGGTCCAGCATCCTGCAGTGCCGAACTGTAATCTAGGAGAGCGTCCATGTTACCTACATAACTGAAAGTCCGATTTTTGTAATCGTAAAATCATATTGTATTGTACACCGTTGGCCCCTATATCTAAGGTAACATATTAAGCGCCCAATTATGTTTTCATGGAAATTTGTGCTTAGTTTGAATGTGTTACTGTGTGAATATAACAATAGGTTGAATACGGAGGTAATGTTACGGGTGTTAATGAAAATTAGTAACCATCACAAAGACAACTGTATCAGAAGAATATGCAAAATGAACCGAGAAGATACAGTGAAGAGGAAGAAATTGAGGGGAGAGATTGGCGCGAAGAAACACCTGAATGTGAAAGTAGGCTAGTTGGGAGCAGACTGAGATGAGCAGACCGAATGACGTGGACCCCATGCTTTGCGGGGTGGGGTTCACATGTTTCTGTGACTTCTTCTGTTTCGCTTCTTTAGAGTACTCTCCATCTCCCTCTGACCTTGCACATGCAAGGTCTCGTTTGATGCTGTCGTTCCATTTCAGCTTTCGTCTTTTTCTTTTGTCACCATCTTCTACGTTGAGTTAGGCAGGACATTGCAGAGAATGGGTCAGTACATAGAATAACAAACAGAACGTGGTCACCGTACGAGGGTGACAAAAGGAGAAGAGGAACATCAACACTGAGATGGAATGACGGCGTAAAGCGAGATTTTGAACAGGCAAACTTATAACATGTGAACGGCCGAGAATGAAAATCGCAGAGCACAGCAGAAGACCGAGAGATGTTGAGAAATGTGAAAAACAAGGCAGAAGAGACTACCCAGTGATGTGGACCCCGCAGGGAGCAAGGGGAAGAAGATAATTCAAATAATTATCACATGATTATGTGAACACTGTGATTCTGTAAAGCGCATATTAACGATCAAAGCTTTACCATTACTGTCGTAACATATAGGATTCGGAACGCGGTGAATACTGGGGGACTGAAGCTCACCAAAACCCTCGATCTACACCCTCTTGAGGTTCACCAGAGAAACGTCCAGCTGCACCTCATTACCAAAATATTGGGTTCTAAACATATATCCAGTCCCCATCCCAAACCCCAAGACCCCTTTCCCATGCCAATAAATATTGTTTATACTATGTTTCAACATGGTTTGTAAAACCGATCGTACAGTTAATTAAAACATCGCCTGCGTGCGTTCATTTGTTAAAGACTTGTAATTCGGTTTACCAATCAACACCGCTTTCACGCGGACTGCCACTGACTAATTGATGACATAATCCTTTATTGTTATTTTTGCAACTCGCACGCCTATAATTTCCAGGTAACACTCACATTGGTCGCGTCTTTCCTGTGTTTACGAATTACTTGTCAAGCAATTAATCAGCTTGGTTGCCACCACCCAGGCCTTGCCACTGTAGCTCGAGTCAACATATACAAATATGGAAGTGTGGGGAATTACTAAAATCCTCCGCTCGCCAGGTGGTCAACTATCACGCTTTGATTTCGCCCATACAGACATCTGCAAATGTCGTCTGCTTGGGGGACCGACTTCCGGAACCAGCGAGACTTCCGGCCGAGTAATGGAAGATTGCCTGGGAGCATGTTACGTGGAATACCCTCAGCAATGGCGAACGTACATGGAATGCATGAAAAAGCTGTCTGTAAACAGTCGTCTTTGTTTCTTCTCGGATATACATTTATGCGAATTCAATACGCATTTAGTGCAAGTATGTAATTACCATTAGACAACATGCAGAAGGCACTTGCATCGGTGTTTTCAAAGATGTCTTCAAGTATATTCCGCCGAAAAATATAAAATGTTGACACATTTATAAATGTAATAACATTGTGCAGTTAATGGTTTTTTAAACCGTCTAAATTATCACAGTTGATGACTTCGATTCGAACGTAAAAGGAGTGTTGATATAATGTTAATCCTGGTTATGTGATAATCAGCGTGATCTTCGACTAACTTCCCAACAGCGCGTCCTCGTGCTTTTTGAGAAATTATAACCTCTGAAAAGTTATACAATGCGACGGGTATATATCCATCAATGTGCATGCATACGTACACGTGCAAACGTGCATGCGCGCATGTTGAATTGTACGTGAACGTCAGTCGTCCATAAAACCCAGCAACAACGGGTAGTCTGCGTTGATTTGGGGCATAATTAATTACGTAATATGATTAGATCGTGCAAACCTGTAAATTGATTAGTTTTGTTCGTATATGTGCAACTAGTGGACACAGGCGTTGCTCCACCGGACATACGATGCCCACTAGACGGTCACTGGGGACTCTCCTTCAGTTTCCATCCACGATCTCCGTCTAGCGGGATAGGCTTGCCTCGTACTCGTACTCCGGCTTAAAATAGACTGTATATATTATAATCATGTATGCAGTTACATAGGCACATGGCCAAAAGCATACTACACATTTAGACCACAGGAGCACCACGCTACGTGGATTTTACGATAATCATCTTATTAACCTCGGTCGAAAGCTAGTACACCGGCGACTGTTGCCAAGAGTGAGCATCAACCGTCAACACACTGGCCGGGTCTATGCACCGAGCAAGTGCAAGTGCCACTCGATGCGTGTTAAACCCAAGTTCGGCGGAGTATACGATCAAGTACCCGAAGCCTGCAGCGAGCAAGTGCGATTAAGCATGGAGATCTCTAAGCAAGCGTTCGATTCACGACCCGTCCGTGTCCTGGTACGCGTTGAATTAGCTTGCAGCGATAAACCAAAGCGCTGGTATAAATGCACCGACATTCGCCAACGTTTACGTGACTTTTCAAAGAACGTTCCGACATTAGCCGCATTGAACACCTGCATTTTCAGCTGGACATAATTTCCTTTATCCAACTGGTGGGTTCACTGGGCCGGTGCTCGGGTCTCGTACCAACGTTGCGCCGAAAAAATTCACTCGTGCACCGATCGAATGCGGTGTCGATGCGTGAGTTCTGAACCTCTGTCTAGCGAGTGATGTTGAACTTGTAACAGTCATCTTTTGTTGAGTGCAAACGTACGTCGCGCTCGCTGTAACCGCACCGCACTTGCATCGTTAGGGGTCAATTGTTATTCACCCTCTCTTTAACAACAATGCAGTATTGTTGTGCAAACACACTATAGTGCCTTCTTTTGTTATCTCTTGTTTTAAACAAATCTCCACACGTTTTGTCGTAATATTTATATAAACGTATAAACAACATATACCGTAGCATCGTGAAAACCTATTTCATTTTATTGAATTACATATACGTCTAAGTTCGTCGTTATTTTTTTCCAATATCATTCTTATATTCAATATAGACAGGTAGAGGCCTAATTATATTTTAAGAAGTGCATTAGGCCTAAACACAATTGAGCAGTCAATTAGTTTTAATGGATATAATATAGTTCATATTATATGGCTTGATTTTACGATAAACAGGATCACGTCTTTAGCGGCTTGGGCCCAAGGTGGCTGGCCGTTGCATATTACGATCGCACTGCGGAATTTTCGGAATATTGTTTTTAACCAGGCGTTTCACCAGTATGGCATGTGTTGTGCGTTTCAGTAGAATAAGTGGAATGTTCTTTTCAACCTATCCATTGTTACAAGCCAACTATCTTTGTCATACATGTGTCATGGCTCACTTGCATTTCTTGCATAACTCAAACTTGCATTGTGGAGAAAAAAGTAATTGTTTCACAACGCAACATGGGCATTTAACGATTTCTAAATATGTTTTGCTGTGGGGCATGTCAACTGGCTATAAAGAACTTTATTGTGAATATCTGTGTAATTGAGTGGTCCAAATACCTCTGCTTTATTTGGCTAGCATCGCATCAGTCGTAATCAAATCATATAACCGAGTTGATTCATAGGTTCAAGGATGTCTCTCTGCTTTTTCTAAATATGGATTTGTATGTGTACTCTATCGCAGGTTCACATATGATAAACATGTTATATCGGAATGGCCTTAATTTTTTGTGTTGGACAATTCTGCAATTGTATCGTCGTGATGACTAATGTAGTGGAAATCCAAATTACAAAAACATTTTACATAAACTTCTATGCTTTCCTCTGACATATAATCTTTACAAATATCTTTATTGTTGAATTCACCAGCCATCATTACAGATCGATTTCATAATTATCGTGATGACAAATAGTCTATGTTTGCGTCGTGTGTCACTTTAAGGAATGCTGTTATGATAGATGCTTGCACAATGGCGTAAGACAGCCCCCCCGGAAGTAACCAGCTAAGCGTGCCAAAATGCGGACCATATATGACAATTGTGACACGCGCGAGCCAGTTCACATCCGATTTGTCGCATTCCTCGCGTTCACTAGACCGTGTCCATAGTTGCAATAGGAAGACACGTTGTAATTACGACCGGTACGTTTCACACTATCTAGTTTGCGTGAGTGTGTGTATTGAACGTGCTGCACCGCGCACTGAGTCAATGTTTCCATTGAGAAAAACGATATACTTTGTTGGGTTATCTCGTGCCGTTATCGGAGAGCGACTGGTGCGTTAGTGGTGACTGGGCGGCACAGAGACATGCATCGGGGCCTGGAATCACGAGTTGGGGACGTTGTCGGTTAATAACGTGTTTTTCCAAAGCCGTACTCAAATAAGTGAAAAAGGCAAGAGTTTATGTCTAATTAACCAATATTCTCGTATGCAAATATGCGTTCCTTCTCCTAAATCTGTGTTTGAATGATAAAGCGACTTTGTGCATTCCGGTATCCGAAATCACCCTCTCAAATCAGGGGTGAAACTGTATCCCATTTGCGGAATGAAATGTGTAAACGAGCCGATGTGTAAAGGTCCTTGCTTCCACAATAACAAGTGGCAATAGTGGCTGTTTACCATTTGAAAGTTTGGTTTACGATTTGAACGTTTCACGGACACAGCATTCATACTGCGAACGATATTTCGGGCGTGTTAAACGCAATATGGCTGGAAGCACACTTTCAAAAAAATATGTATATTCTAGTATTAAGAACACATTATATTTAAAAAAGACGAACATACAAAATCTGTTTATTAACCGTCTACTCTCACAATGACCAACGTGTCTGTTAAAGTGTCTGTAAGCAATTCAAACCGGTATTGTACGTGGTTGTGTTTAATCTGGCATGATTTATTTAGCGTGAGTCATGATAATAAATTACTAATGTTGCGGCAGTGAGCTATAGGTAAGACAGGGCCCGAGGGTACTGTGCGTGCGGTTTTGTGGTTCCTGTGGAATGCGATACAACCTATACACGTGTACACGGTGTTGGAAACATACGAGAATGTCATTATATCTGGCATAACTATATAAGGCAATACCTGGATATTATTTGCATAATTTGTTAGCAGAGCTGCTTGCATTTCGGTCTTTGTTAAAAGGACAAGACAATGTCTAATCATTTGATCGAAGCATCATTTTATACGTACATTATATACCCGACATCTATGTTAATTACACAATTAATGTTAATATTTTGATCGATTTATTATGTTTACATTGCTTGAGGACCCTTGGACGTAAGACACATTCCAGAGATTCTTGATGAATTCCACTTGAGCAATGCAGGCGTTACGTGAAGTGCCGATGTCGCTACGTACATCTGTAGTCCCTTTGTTTGTTTTTATCGTGATGTTTGTAACATTTAGGATGCTTACGGTGCTATCATGTGACATCATGTTCACGTATGATGTCACATAAAGGAACAGCTGTCATAATCACCTGCAAATAACGTGATCAGTCACCGAATACAACAGCAGCACGTCGCCAGACTTTAAAAAGTCCACAATTTTCAGTGTTTCTATTGATGGGCACTGTTTGGCAAGCTCAAAGGGAAATGTTTGTCTTTTAAGTACCATCATCATCATCATCAGCAGCAGCAGCAGCAGCAGCAGCAGCCGTATTTCCAGCAAGCTTAGGCGATCGTAACCATCCCATTCCCACGGTCGTATGTGTTCTACTACAGTGTTGTACTAACTGTATATATTATAAAAAGAATAATTCAAAAGCGGAGTGGGATAGCATCAACCCACAAAGGGTCTTAAAAAACTGAAGTTGGTTACATCGACTGTGGTTCTTCCATGGAAGACGAAGAAGATAAGGATGAAGAACATGAACAAGAGGAACAAGAATAATAATCAGAAGAACCAAAAAAGAAAACATGATGATGAGGAGGTTGATAAATGAACGAGAAGAAGGTGAATAAAATGAAGAAGAAAAGGAACAAGAACTCTGAATTACATTTCTGAACATCTGTCTGTCCTACCATCAAGACTGCTTTGGACAGAAGGAGGCGCCACCTATAATATCACCAGCTTTGTGCAGACGTACTAATCCCACCACCGTGGTTGTCAGAAAAAAATCGATAGTTCGCTGCAGGCGCTGCGTGCGAAGATTTACTGTATGTTGCCTGGCGCCCGTCTACGGCTAGTAAACATTGTGCTTTCTTCGGTGTACCCGATTTTCTCGTTACTGGTTCGTTAATCTCGTTATCACCAAACGTGATACTGAAAATTCTCCTACAGAGAAAGGGAGCACTGCGCACCGTGTGGTCGTACTCCCGGAAGCGTTCTAATACGCGGAACAACGGGAAAGTTCCTTGAAGTCTTCCGAAGAAGTTCTCTCAACGAAATATGCTTCAGTAAAGTTGTTATTGATTGAACATGTTGCATGGTTCCTGTGTTAAATGATCGCCAAGCTCTCTCTTTCTTTTGGGACCTCTTCTTACATCGACTATTTCTCGTACCTCTGTGTATCTGGCCCGCTCTCGTGCTCTCTCACACTGTCTGTCTGTCCCTGTCTGTCTGGCTGGCTGTCTGGCTGGCTGGTTGTCTGTCTGTCTGGCTGACTGTCTGTCTGTATGTATGTCTGTCTGTCTGGCTGGTTGTCTGTCTGACTGGCTGGCTGACTGTCTGGCTGTCTGTCTGTCTAGCTGACTGTCTGTCTGTATTTCTGTCTGTCTGTCTGTCTGGCTGGCTGGCTGGCTGGCTGGCTCAGTCAGTCACTCACTCACTCACTCACTCACTCACTCACTCACTCACTCACTCACTCACTCACACATAGTCGAGAGTTGTGTTATACACCTGTTGTGATAGAAGTACGTACGTCTACAGTGGTACATCCTCGCAAACCAGGGCTGTTTGCCATGCAAAACTAGCCCTGACTGATCCCCTACGCGAAGTGCGGAAGTTAGCCGAGTCAAACTATTAATTGACTTCGCCAGTCGCGACTGCATCACCCGTGAGAACAGCACAAATACCCGCCCCAATTTGAAGACGGATAAACGACTTTTGTGAATCCCAATATATAATGACCCGTTCGCCCATTAGCACGGGCAGCTGAGCGGTATTGTGTATTCGAATAATTGCTTCTACTTCCTAAACATTGCATGTAACACGAGCCACGGTTGGTTGAAATGAGTTTTGTTATGACCACCTGACCTGAGTAGATCTACGGTTCTAGTGAGCGGTTTGATAGGCTGAGCTTAAATTCAGAGTTTCGCAAAGCGATCAGCCAGGGGTACTGCTGGCTGGGACTGACGTAATCAGCAGCAGCGACCCCTGGCGCGCGAGAATGCAGTGGTATACTACGAAGACTTGCCACAACATTTTATCTCTGTCACAGTCATCCCATCATAATTGTTTCTACTCCACCCTACCTTCTACAACATGGACTTCACAGCACAGCATGATTTATTTGTCATTTAAAACATACATATGCATCATATAACACATTTGTTATATGTCTGCAGATACACACATGCGTGACATAATAAATATTATTATTACATGTTTAAATAATTCATCCAACGAAAAAACATAAATTTGCACATTCCCTTCTAGTATTGCTAATACTCATGGAAAGACGACACTTCATGTTGTCGAAGGTGCCATACAACAGCTCTACCGAGACCCGTTCGCAAAGGAAAACGTATGGAAATGTTTGTTCTCGCGGAGAATTCCGCGCACAAATCAATTTTACTCTCAACGTGGCATTTCCGCGGAAAATCCCCGGAAATGCCACATTAAAGGTTAATCTTTGAAGACGGATTGTCTTGATCACGTTGATGCAAATCACCTTGTTTGATCGCGGAAAATTCAACAGGCGCATGTTTACGGCACGTCACTGTATATCGCTGACATGTGCGTGGAAAAACCGCGGAGAGTGTCACAAAAAGGTCAATCATTAAAGACAAATTGTTGTTGTCGTCATGCCATGAAGTAAACCGCACGGTGTGACCGCGGAAAATTCTACCGTCGCATGTTTACGATACGTTACCGGCGTAATCAATACACACTGAGAGCGTTGCGCTGAACGCTTCTATGACATGTTTATTGTACGTGCGTCGGCGGAAAAGCATAGCGGCGATGCGGGAGATTTATCTCGGGCGGAGGCACGCACCGGTGTGGTCACCTGTAGCGTGTTGCTGGTCAAGGCGCCCGGAGTGGACGGGTGCATCACAACGGTGAGGTGGAAAGTACACGGACACGCACTGACTACCCACATACTGCTGCAATGGAAACTCATGGCAGTACGGCGTAAACAATATAAATTTGAATTTCGATACTCTGAATGATAAATATGGAAGATGCAACGTTTGATACTTTTTTTTATTGTATACTCTATAGTATCAACTATAGCTGTATAAACATAAAAAGTTTTCTAAATGTGCTTTAGGAACAGTTAGGAGTAATGTATCGCACTTTGATCTTGTCTTTTGACCGGCATCTGGTTAATCCTAATGTCGTTTTTAACTTGTATGTATACTATTAGTTGACACCGTGTTTAACTTGTATAATTGTGTGTGTGTGTGTGTGTGTGTGTGTGTGTGTGTGTGTGTGTGTGTGTGTGTGTGTGTGTGTGTGTCTGTGTGTGTGTGCGTGTGTCTTTACGTGCGTGTGCGTGCGTGTGTGTGTGTGCGCGTGCATGTGTGGGTGTGCGTGTGCGCGTGTGTGCATGTGAGTGTGTGGGTGTGTGGGTGTGCTTGCGTGAGTGTGTTATTATTAATATTTCTATACAGCTTTACTTAAGCCAGACATTGTTTTCAATTAATATTGAATGCATACGGTTCGCAGTATTCCAGTGCAAACCCTCGTTGCTTGTGAAAGCATGTCACTTTCTTTATAAAAGATACTTAAAATAGAAGGTTGCTTTTCATGTGCCCTTTAATATCTCAAAATGTCACAAAGACGGGACGTTTACGGCTGAGGTGACGGCCATTTACATGCACACGCCTTCTCTTGACCTATATCAAGTTGACACGGTTTTACAGGCCCCAATATTCAAGCCGTAGTAGTTATGGCAAAATCAAATTTACCTGTTCGTGTAATTTCTATGTAATTTAGTGGGCCTAAGTAAACGACAAAGGAGCGCGACATCACGGTTGAGATGACGGGCATTTATTTACCTATACACTTTATATAATTATGTCAAGACAGTCTAGTTGACATGGTGCTTTAGCCGTGTAAAATGTAACACCCACTACGTACAAGAGGTAAATGTCCGTCGCTCGATGCAAGTCGCGTTCATGGTACATGTTTTCATAACGAGAACAGCAACCCACTGCGCGGAGTCGACAGACAGCAGCAGCACGCGACTGCATCGACCGCGGCACGAACGTTTAGACTTAATTGAGTGTCGGATGGCACCGAACTAAAAGTCGGTTCACAGCGAGGTTCACAGCGAGGTTCAAGCGTAGAAAACGTATAACGACCGGGTAAAACAGGCACTGCTGCTGCATTGTATTTCACGGATGTCGCTGTTGTTGTTGTTGTTGTTGTTATTGCTGCTGATGCTGCTGCTGCTATTATTATTGTTGTTCTTGTCATCGTCGTCGTTGTTGTTGTTTTGTTGTTCTAGTTGTTGTCGTCGTCGTAGTTTATTATTATTATTGTTGTTGTTGTTGATTTCGGTTGTGATATTTTCGAAACACTGGCAGGCGTGTTAATACTTAAACAAAACTGTCCGTGTTTTACCGTAAGCCTGCGACAGGATTAACATTAAACCTATTCGGCACGTTGATGACGCAGTGGCTATATGATGGATGTCATGAAGTTGTTGCATTTTTTATTATTCATGTTTACACAATGAGTCGAAAGGTCCAGAACACCTCTTGCCTTCTACGTCGTCCTCGAGTTTTCTCTAAATCCAGTAATCCACCGAAGACAACATCTGAAACCATGTCCGTTGATTGCCTATACGAGTCAACACCGGCAAGGAGAACAAATCCGAATATGCTCTCTACGTGCATGTCACCTCGTAACACCCAAAACATAATCCACCATGTGCGCGTTACTGTGATCAACTCACAGAAACGTCTACAAGTGCGATCTTGTCCTGCCCAGGACAGGACCAGGCCTGTCGTACGGTGAACAAGGTCTGTTCACCGTGCGACAGGCCTTGTCACTCTTCTGCGCAGTGTTGTCGTCCTTGACACATTTCCAACTTTCTTTTTGTGTTTTTCCTTGCCCAACTGACGGCATTATTCATGATATCTTCAGTTGACATTTGGTTGTTCTAGTAATCCACCGGCTTTCTTGCGTTCTGACTAAGTGACCATCTCCATTTTGCTCTCATAACACATATTGTTATATACATTTTACATATTATGCTCTATTAATTATAGTAACGTATTCAACATGCTACACGTGAAATCAATACATTGGTTTGTAATACTAATTTTGGGTTGGATGCGACCAGTTCATTTAACCATTGATTAATCTTACATTGTTATAATTCAACTCAACTGGTCACAGCCTTAATTGGCTCCGCCGCCAACCCGCAATTGTATGTCATTTAACTGATTGTTCTACATATTGCTTATGGTTGTATTCTGATTTCTACACTTCCAAAATCAAGTCTTTCTGTGTGTTTATATCTCGTTGTTCCCCTTCTTCTGAAGTCACCTGGGGTTGTTCATTGCATTGCACATGTTTTATATCCGGCATCGCGGCATGCTGTTAGATGACAGGCCCCCTAACAGCGTCGTCGTATGTTCTTTTCTGATAAGCTGCTGTTGGATCGGTCCCCATCTTTCCCCCCAGACGTCCAACACTTGCGTGTAGTTATCAACACGTATCAACCGTCTCGGACTCTCTCTGGCGGTGGCAACGAGCCTGTGTGCTGGTGCTGCGTTCTACACGCCAACTGCAAGATAACATATTATCGTCTTGGATACTCACGTTTCACTTTGGAGCGATACAAACGTTAGTTGTAGTTAATCGTTGTGATCTTTAACGCAACTGGCACACGTTTACTGGGCCTACGCTTAAAAAAAGTCTACACAAATAGTGCAAATACGATCAACAGATGTGGCACGGGTCTCAACCAAGACTTGTTTGATAAGTCCAAAGCAGTGACTTAGACAGTCAGGCAGCCTTCAGCTGAGAAATGAGCCTCGGTGTTGCTTTTGTTTTAATTACTTTGGTTTTGTGTGCCAGCCGTGAGAGGTATTGGCAGCAAAACAGCGTGTTGTATTTAACAATTATGAAATAGTCATTGCGAGTATTGCACCGTCACTGATCTTGGTGGGGGATATTTTCCAAGGAGTATTATGTCCGGGTTATCTATACACTGTCAAGTGGTTAAGGTCAGGTAGGTAATGCTTGGGCGGTATTGTCCAAGGGATAACGTCTAAGAGGTATTGTCCATGACATAATGTATGGGGGTATTGTCAATCACCGTATAAACTGAAATTACACATTGATTGCACAAATGTGTTGATGAACCAATTTAATAACTATATAATTGGGTCGTTTTAACTGCCACGAGCACAGCCCTTGTCGCTCAGTATGTGATATAAATGAACATGACAGTTGGAGCGAAACAATGAAATTAAACAAAATAAGGTCAAGCACTACCACAGCGTCTTGCAGTCGTCTATCAGTACTCGTGGCTCCAATCACAGTTCCAGGTTTTATACGTGTCGACACGGCCACAGGGCGTCTGCCACAATCACTTCCGCGAAATACATAAAGACTGCCGTAAACTGGAATGGTTATCTGTGTGCAACCAACGTGAATCACGTCCTTATTTTACCTTGCAGGCAACTTTTGGTCGTATTTGCAGAAAACGACGAACTACATTCGAAACGAGATACGCATCAACGCAGCACGGAGACCAGTGCGGTGGTTGGTGATTACGTTTTGAATGCTGCGTTGTTTTTGTCGCTTGAAACGAAAATATCGAGTGTCATTCAATTTGCGAAGGCGTGTAGATAGCGGTGGTGTGGGGTTCTGCACGTATTCCGTTCACTGTGCGAAATGTTAGGATGATACATACAGTATCGGATTTAGAGCAGGACAGACGGGGCAATTGTCCAGAGCCCCCACATTATAATTTTGTGGGGACCGCCAAAAAGCGCTTTTTTGGTATTTTATTTGAGGTCGAAACGTATTTAGATGTAACTTGAGTGATTCCGTATGATCCAACTTGGTGGACAAACGTTTTATTTTGAAGTGAAGTCCCTACTATAGAAGGTAGGAAGGAGTGTGAACTGTTATGATACGATACCCGGTCAATCACTGTCTAGGGGCATCCACAGTCCTAAATCCGGGGCTGGATACATATTATGAGGAGGGTAAGAAGAAGATAAAGAAAAAAATAAGTAGAAAACGAAGAAGAAGAAGGACGAGAAGAAAACAAAACAAAGAAGAAGAAGACGAAGAAGAAGAGGCAGAAGAAGACCAAGGAGTGTCAGCAATTAACAAGACCAAGGAGTGTCAGCAATTAACAAGACCTCCGTTTTATGTTATGCAACATTTGTCTTTCTGTGAAACGCTCATTCCTTCCTGGTCGGCCGACGCAGCAACCTCCCGTATCCGCGATCTGACAGCGCATTTGCATTGTTTTGTTTTCCTGCATCCGAGTTTATATATATATATATATAGAACGCTACGCCATTGGCGGAAAATCAGCAGGAAGTGAACGGCGTAGTAAATACTTCCCCCGAAACTTGATATTTAGCGGATCCTACAGTCAGTCAATGTCCATGCCAGTCTAGGTCAGAGCGACTCTGGTTTCTCAGTGGACTGTCTTATTACGCATACCGATGGTTTTCATACGACAATACTATGGAAGGAAAAACCTACACACATGTACGCGCGCGCACACGCATACATCTGCACGGACACGTGCATGGGTACACGGATGTACACATGTTATCAACGTGGTAGTCTTAAGCAGTTTCACACGGTTGCTTAACGGGAATCTCTGAGACATTTTGTTAATTTGCAAATATTTGGGGGCAATGTTTACTCCATCCTTATACTCAACATATCGGGATCCGTCCTTCCATGGCCTGTCGGTTCCTTCTTCGTTCCCGCCTTGTTCTGTCTAGCGTGCTCTCTTTTTCGTTATAAATGAACTTAGACTGTCTTTCCTCTCCAATGCCATGCATAACGTCTTGGTTGCTATACTTTCTTGTTTTAGGTGAATCCAAACATTAAATTGGTCGCCTTTCCTTCGCCTAACCAGAACAAAGCCCATAGTAGCTCGTAACATCACAATGAGCGCCCCGACAGAAATGGGGCAAGGAACTGCTCAGAGTCGGTCACTGGCGGGAATTCTCGCCGTTCTCGCGACTAGAAGCGACGACCTTTCACCGCCAACGTAATTCGACACGATATTGACAACGCGCTTCTGACAACCAATTTCCAGAACTACGCGAGTGGCCGCTAGCGAGAAAATCAATATTAGCATCAGTGTTCATTCACCAAAGCAGCTGCGCAGCGTTTGTTCACCGCTGCTCGGGGTCGTTTGATCGGTGACCTGCGTCGAGAACTAAAACAATTACCAGAAACGGAAATGTGTTTATTAATTATGCCTAACTTCTTATCAGACCATTTGTTTTGTATACGTTTCGAAGAATTTCAAAATAGATGCAATTAAGTAGAATGTGCAACAACAGCATACATCAACACTTTATTTCCCCGCCGCGTTGTTACGATAGAGGTTACGAGATAACAGCAATAAAACAAAAAACTAGTCGATCTGACGGTTGTGTTTTCACGTAATAACATAAGTATGCAATCAGATACGATTGCTGGAAATATCTGTAGGAAAAATATGCGACATGAGTGTATTTTTATAAAGTTCTTTTAGTGCATCATAATAGTGTGTTTATTGTCGCTGCGGGCAGTTGCTATTATTAATGAAAGTCTTTGGCGTTTAATACGTCTATGCATGCAGCCACAAAACAAAACGTGCACTTTTGGCAGAAAGCCACATTAAACAGTGGTACGAATTATATCAACTCGCCTCTACATTGTATCAGCACGTTTTCTATTTGCTATGCATTTGAGATATAATGATTGCCGGTCTTTCCGAAAACCCAAAACGTTGATGTAAAACGTTGTTTTGTAATTTAATGTTTAGTTAATACGGGATAGTTTATAAAAAAAATATAGGGTGTAGCATTATGTCGTTTGAATGTATGCCAAAGCATGTGCTCAAAGGAACGTGTGCTGGTGGAATCTTGCTAAACGAGTCCACTGGGTCAGCCGAATGTGGGTTGAAAGCTGATCACGGAGATACAGCACCTGGTCAGCTCAACTACACAAGGAGGAGGAAACGCCGTGAGAACACCCCTAAATTGTTGGGTACACAGGGTTCATCGTGTCAAAACCCGAAACTATATATGCAAGCCAGCGATGCACTGGCCACGATGAATGTGGATACATTGAGGTGTGTTTGCTATTACCTACACAATCTTAGTGGCATAGGTCAGTTGGTAGATATCAAAACATCGCTGTATTCGCTGTATAACGATAACGAATCTGCATGAAATAAATGTAGTTTGATTCATATGAAAAACACAGTTGTCAGCGTTATATACATATTGCATAGACGTCAGAATGTAACGAATAATAGTATTATTAGTATTATAGGGCTAGGGCTCACCGTTACCCTCCAACTACACCCCAGTTGGGGCTAACCAAAAAACCTCCATCTGCATGCCACTGCGGAAATATTGGCGGGTTAAACATATCTAAACATATATCCAGCCCCCGACAGAACCATCCAACATATTTGGGGGCTCAGCCCTCCCGGTTCGGACGTCTATCGTGGACTAAATTAGAGGAGACCCACTTGTTACGAGTGAAACCTGAGTGAAATATAAACTTGCCACTGGGCGTCCTGGGGATGGGCGATAGGGTCAACAGAGAAGTAGGACAATGTAAGGGGTTGAACGATCACCTAATGAAAACAACCACAGCAAACAGAAAACCATATTTCTGCGCCGCCTATTACTGGGAGGGGGGGTGCAGAAAACCATAATTATGTCTGCCCTCCAATTGCACACACCTTTCACAGTCCACAAAAATACACATCAATAGCCTCATAAAATTTACATTTACATCCGCCATTGACGCTCGCCACAAAAACAAACATTCACGCTCACATTTAATGGGGGGCATATGTCTGTCCCCCAGAGAAATTCCGGGGGGCAGCTGCCCTTTGTCTTCCCCCCTGTTCCCGAGTCTATGGTCCTGGCTATTTGTGTGGATAATGTCCTATTCCAAGAAAACCGTACATGAAGTCTCCACACAATCGCCAATTATTATCGATGTGAAATGCACGCCCATTTCCAAGTTCAACCGTCTGCCACACCGGCGGCGTAGGGAGCCATGGGCTTGGTAATCTTCGCGTGATCGGTTCGCCGGGAGTCAGCGAGAGAGTGTAATGTTATGGATAATGTGATCGTTCGGTGGATATAATAATCACTATGACAAAAGCAGTTCAGTTCCTCTGTTGAAGCCTTTTTGGGTATTCAGCTGTTTATTGTTCGTTCACAAAGTTCGAATAGAAATTATAATTGCGTGCGCGGTACATTTAAAAGACAACCAGCATTACCGGATTAATCACATCAAAACCACCACCGTGCTCCGCTCAGGCCAATGCTCCAAAATTAACGGAATTCATAGTAGCGATGTCCGGCCAGTGGAGTAGACCCTGGTCATCCGGGCGTCCATGGCAACCAATCAACATACCGTGTACAAGTAATGAGCGCAACTTTCAACGGGATTATCACTCATTAGAACCTTTGTCACGTCGTGTTTAATAATCGATCTGCTTCAGCGAGGACACCAACCCGAGGTGCACGCCAAGACTACACGGACAATCACTGCATTATTGGCACATTGCAAGTGGACATTATCGATCCACTGACTTACCGGTCGCGCAAAGCACGAGGCGGCGTTGACCTGTTCAGTATCTGGCCACAGGTCATTGGCTTTGCATAAATGTGTCAGATTTCTGTCCAGTTGTTTCTACTCGGCAAATTGTACTATCGTACAAACACCTTTACAGAAAGTGCCTTGGAAGATTATAAGTGCACCTCGCAAATGTGTCCAATCCAAACATGTGTCCGCAGGGGCCGTTGGATTGCGTTGCCGTTCATTGACATATGTTGTCGTTGTATTGCGTTGCAGTTCGTTGACATCTATTGTCGTTGCATTGACGACAGCCGTAGTTAGGCCATCCGTAACATGCACACAGCCGAATAAAAATCATGCAACACTTGCTTACGTGTGCTCCCATGCATTATCGGGGTTTTTTTGCGGGACAAAATCATCCCTGAATTGTTTATTACTGCCTTTCTTCCAATAGCGTTTGCAGCTAGACCGTATTTATATAAAACTCCACAAAGCATTTATACTGGATGCACCGAGTTCGGATGTCACAACACAGGGAGCAACGTTGTGGTCTGAAATTAAGACCTCGTCATAGTAGCAGCAGTACGTCAAGTCAGTTGAAGATACACTAATGTTGCTACTGTTGTTGTTATTGCGATTGCTACAACTACCATACACCAAGCTGATCTGCGAAAACATTGATATTGAAGAGACATACCTTCCATCCGTGATGAACGATCGACCCTTATGGAAACGGCTCATCTACACTCCCCTCCGACCGATGATGACAACTACCACTATCAAAACCACTACAACAACCAACGCGGAAATTGGTCTACGGAAAACCAAAACCATATAAGCATAGACTTAGATTACTTAGACAGATACAATTGCAGCGTTCACTGCTCCAGTGTAAATGATTCGAGCAACTCGAATCCACTGACTGCTTATACAATACTGACGTTTGAACGTGATGAATATTGGGCGCTGCGATTCTCTGAAGACATATACTTACACCCCGAGGCTTGCCAAAAAGCCACATTGAGGCTCTCCAAAAATCTCGATTTGCATCCCCTTGATGCTCAACAAAAACACATTAAATTAGTTTTAATGAGAACACAATCACCCTAAGTCCACTATTTTGTTTTGCCTGGCATTTAAGTGGTCCCATGTCAAACAGTATGTGTCCAGTGTCCATCGAAGCGGCGTTTTGACGCGGGGGTCTTACGCAGCAAGGTGACACTATCTCGAGACATCTCCAGGCACTCGTAGGCGAACAGATACACGCACAGACGAACATACCTCTTATCTGTCGCGCGTCAGTGTCGCGGCACCGGCGCTTCACGAGTACAATACCTGTAAGTATGGCCGCCTTCAGAAGGTTCTGTGCGTGTCCCATGACCCGACGGTACTCAGTTTGAATTTCATGTCTACAGCCGAGTCGCATTGTTGGTTCATAAAGATCGATTACAACTTTTCTACTCTTCAAACATTACCGAATGGGAATGAAAAGATCCTTCAAAAGAGGGTCAGTCTTGTGAACTTTCACAGCTGATCGTCTTTATATATCTGTATACCCATTACCGTAGAAAACCACCCCTACGTTAGCCCGGGAAAAGATTGTTTTGATATACAGTATATCGTAGCGTAAGGTTGCTACGGCTAATGTCAAAACGTGTAAATGTGTCTCCAGAAAGGCTATTTTACCTTATTGACTAGGCCAGACAAGTCACTGAATCGTAATATACAGGACATTGCAATTAGTGACATGAATTGTATGTCGAATTCGGATAATCCACTGGATCTCAGCCTCGTATGATGTGTATACATGCTGCTTTGTATATTGATTATTTCTGTAATAAATCTATGGACATGCTGACCGATTGTCTAAAATAAAAACCTGAGTATCATTGTTGTTGTTGTTGATGTTGTTGTCAGACAACATATCACTTTGTCATGTTCATAGTCAATCATATATGCTACCCTACCAGTATCGACTAGATACGCTGGTGATGTCTCAACAGTGAATATGTGACTAAACGAACTAGACTAGTTAAACTATGCACGCCACTTTGTTTTATCAAGTATTGAAAACTGTCTAAACATCGTTATGTAATTTATAGGTGACACCTTTATAAACATTTCCCCAAACCGATCCTGATAAAAATATATAATCATATATTATGGCATTGCTTCGCTAAAACCACTTAGTGCACAATTAAAACATGTCTACCTCTAAAGAAATGGAGCTATATATTCTTGAAATGTCAGTGAATTCTAGCGAGAGTGATGCCCATTTGGTTTGAGTAACGAACGTGCGCACAGTCGCGGCAGTTACATAACGCCCCGGCGGTGTCAAGTTGCAACCGAGACGTCGGATTGTTTAAAGTTTGTTGACTTGTTTTTCTCTTTCTTCGTTCTTGTGAAACGAGTAGCTTTTTTCAAATATATATTAAACGTATACAAGCGATGCTGGTCACTAAAGTGCATATTTGTAAATAAACCACGTGTTTTGTTTGTTTATTGTATAAGAGCGGAGTTACTATGTAAGCGCCTTACGAAACACGTGGACAAAAATAACACGTCTTGACCATTCTCAGCGCTGTCACCGTCCTATTAATTATGTAATGTTGTAGTAGACCGATATCTCAACAACACAGTTTTGTGCTGTTGTTGTTGATAATGGCGTTACTGTTTTCTCAGCTTTCTGCCTGAAATCCTTGTTGAGGGCTTGGGGAAATGTTGATGCTGATCTCCGATACTTTTCGTTTTCTTTCCTAGCTGTACAAAACAATAAACAATGGGGATTTCTTGATTAGTGTTTGACTTTAAAGGTCGGCCAGTGCTAATTACGCACCCACCCACATGCTTACAATAACATGTGTAAAGGTTATTTGTTCAACTATAAACATAATTAAATTCATAATATATTAGTATTATTACATGTTGTATAACATATCATAAACAACCACAACAACCACAACAACCACAACAACCACAACAACCACAATGACTACGATAACAACGACCACAACAAGTGAATCATTTGAGTATCACCGGCCGGTGCAACTGTTTACAAATGACGATATACGTCAGTGCAACCAAGCGTGACCGCAGAGCGACGTTTAGCACGCCCGTGTAGGCAAAACTGTGTCAACCTCCCCTGACTTGTGTTTACAAAATATTGCAATATCGTATGTATACGAACAACATTTTGGAACAGTCGACCACCGCTCGTTGCGTCACCAACAAACGCGACATATGAAAAGCGCGTCTGTTTTTAAAACGCTGCCATGTTGTGTCAACAACTCGCGAGACTCTAACAGGCTAGGGTTATTTGTAAATGATATGTTCTCTGGTTGAAAAGACGGTCACATAGACTTCAACGGAGAAATCCATTCATCGACGTGTGAATTCAACACAGCACTTGTTGCACTGTCATTGTGTTGTGGTCTCACCGTATCATGAGATCGGACAACGACAATGTACCGTATGTATCAGTACAAAAATAGCTGCAGAATACTTTACAATATCCAAAATAGCCCCGTGTTCCAAATATAACGCGTTCACCTGTTATGATGACGGTAAGCTGACGATCGGAAGAAAGTATGCTATTGATATGATGCTATTTATTCATCACAAACAAATAACTCAGATACTACGCATTTTCATAACGTTCGGCACAAGACCGAACCTGCCAAACATTTTGCCGATTGTCAGTTTATTTTCCCATCTGTAATAACGCCCTAAAGTTGTTTATGTTACGGAGAGCACACACAGCTACTCAAAAGCACAACCGACAACTGATTACTTTTTAATGTTTATGATTACCTATCAGGCACTTCCATGTACGCAACCAGCATATTTATATTCATTGCTTACTCCTATAAAAAGTCTATCCAGCTTCGATCGTCTAGTTCTGATTTACTTTTTGTTCCTAGAGTCAATATTAATATTGGAACTATAGGGCATTTTCTGTTGCTGCACCAACTCTTTGGAATATGCTCCCTCGTAGTGTTAGATCAGTTGAAAACATTATACAATTTCGCCGTCATTTAAAAACTTGTCTTTATAACCTTGCATATCCACCTTAGCTCGATGGCTTATCGATCCATCTATTGACGACTTTAATATGGCTTATCGATTCTGATGATGACAAACCCTTTTGATGCGCCTCTGAGCTTGGTTTCCGGGGATTTAGGCGCAAAAGAAGTTACTTTATTATTATTACGACTGGTATAGAAAAATGACTTATTGATTTAAGATTAATGGTTTGACTAAAAATCATTAGTGCAACTTTACAAGAAAGGTCATTCAACCCTGAAGTAGTCTATCTCACGGCGAAACTAGGCAAACGAAGGGATTATATGGATGCATTTACACATTATAAACCGAGTGTGGAAGATACCATGGGATATATGTTATAGCCGGTGGAGATATACTGTCACGTTCGCACTGCCAATTATGTATACAATTGTGCCCAATATGGGCGCTGCATCTTTTGCCAGCACCTTCTAGGGTAGCATTCTACACTGGGAGACGAACAATATAACTTGCCTAATTACTGTTTCACGCAGTCGCCAGACCACCTTGTAAAATGTAATCGGTGATTGCTTTTATAAATTGTTGCTGTACATATCCAGGATTGTGTTTTAGGAAGCATCACGCGTTTTCTATATGTCTAACGTACGCTGTAGATATTTCGGAGTAAGATGTACTTTGTTTTGTCAACAAGAGCCAGACCTCCCACATCAACCTTATCCTAATTATACTTGGATATGTCTCTCATCTACATCTGAAGCCGTTCCTCTGCGTCAAGTTCCCATCGCATGTTGATGGGTCGGGTGCTAATGATAGTAGTTCCTTCGTTCCATAATGTATAAATGAAATAAGGGATAGCTGCTATTGTTCTCTATTCAAATGTCTGCACTTAGGATACAATAGCACACCTGATGCCTATTTTCAGGAAAATGAATGTATAAATTCGATAGATATGGAGAAAGGTTACATACACAAATCACATAAAATAATGTTTTTTTGACAACGTAGTTTGTCAAGAAAGCAAATATAATACTTGAGATAATTCGTACGACATGCACAAAAAACGTGAAGAACATAAAAAATGAATTTATCACCTTGTTTGACACATCATTGAAACCTGCAAACAGGCATGGTCCCCAAATCTTAAGAATCACAGAGAAACTATAAAATGTGCAGAGGGTAGCCATTAAAATGATAGCGAGTATCGTCAAGCTGCCGTATTACCAAGTTTTACGAAAATGTGGCCTCCAGTGTTCACGTGAGAGCAGGAGGAGCGCTGATGGGAGATCTTCACGTGAGACCAGGAGGAGCGCTGATGGGAGGTCTTCACGTGAGAGCAGGAGGAGCGCTGATGGGAGGTCTTCACGTGAGAGCAGGAGGAACGCTGATGGGAGGGCACTATAACTAAGTTAGCTTATTAATTTATTTTTATTTTAAAACACCATGTTTCTTATTTCTTTTGCTCAATCTTCCCACCTTTAAGGCGTTCTGGTTCGTTATCCAGGATTGGTGTCTTGCAATTTGGAGGGTGTACGTGAAATGCATCCCCATTGTCTATGTACGACCGAATTCTTAGTAGGGTAACACGTACCGCGTGTATAATGTCACAGTAGAATTCACCTATGACGCAGTGACAACTCTCCCGATAAAGCCATTACTGGCGGGGTATGGGGTCAGCACACTGATAGTTTTCCCATTGGCGACCATGTTAACGTTTTGTCTGATTGTAAGAAAACGTGACCTGGAAACTGTATTAAACTACTCACCTGCCGTTGTCATCACCTCATTGACATGCTGGTCGAGTTTAGTCAAAATCTAATATTTCTAGCTCTTACAAAATGCCTGTATGTATGACAACCGTCAATATTTACAAATGGATACAGGCAGTAATCCGGCTAAAGTGTCAACTAGCCAAGTTGCTGCCAAATACCCTTCCGCTTAGTAAAATCAGCTAAAAAGACACCATTTTACTGTCAACAGCTTCTACAATCACATCTAGAAATCTGACTACTCAAATGCACTTATGTCAGAGCAAGTGAATATTGTAAAAAATCATTTCTCAAAAATATACTGCACTTTTTTTCGTCTGTAACCAAGCAGGAAGTCTAACAGTGTCCTAACCCCGTATCGTGCCTACTTCCACGCCCCTTCATCTTGAAATCGGATACCCAGGAAGCTTTGTCAATCTACGGTCGAGTCCGGTGAGAATTTGGCAACCATTGTAGATTATTATAATTGTGTGTTTTTTGTCTAGTGCTTCCTTTTTATGGTATTTCTATACACCAGTTTCAGTACTGTGATATGAGCTATAAAAATAATGTGTATCTATTACTCCTATAAAAATGGATCTCTCTAAGATATTAATAATAGGGGGGCTACTATATAGGAAACACATAATGATTATGCTGCATCGTACAATGTCTTCAATAAAGCACAGCTATAGTTGTAATAACCGTTTGTTGGAACATAACCATAACATACACACAAGATGGGGAACTTCCAATTGAAATTAGCATCGGGAATCCGGGAATAACATCACAATGGCGTTGAATAAACACTGCTGCGTCATCGATTCTGCAGTGGGATTCCACGTCAAACCGAGCCACGAAGTTTGTTTGTTGCTTCTCGTGGTCGTGACTCACCGCCAGTAGCCGCGATCTCATTGGATTGTGCAAACGGGGGATTCCCCTGCAGACTATGCGTTAACAGCGCTACGGGACATTATTGTAAATAAAGTAACGAGCAGCCCAGAGATCAGATAGCGAACATCGCTGCGTGATCGAGGAATGGGTGGATTTGTGATTGTATAGCATGAAGCATTTCGTTGTCGTTCTTACAGAAGTAACACAATGAACACAAATTTGTATGTTCCCGGTATCACCCACGCTGGAGGGTTTGCTATAAAGCGAAGTTGGTTAGGGTTTATCATTGAACAAATCCTAATCTAGTATCAGGAAGTTAGAAAAACACGTGAACTACTTACGTGATAAATATTGATGACAATCAAAGTATATTCTTTAATACAATAGAATGCAATTTTTGAGTGGTTATCCCAATGGCGTGACTTCATATGTAAAATACCTGGGGTATACCAATAATTAGGGTTATGGTGTATACAAGCAAACGTATGTATGGGTTTTCCGCAGCAGCAAGGTAAGCGCAATGCATCACCAGGGCAATACCTATAGATATGGAATAAACCATACGTGTGGTTTTATCGCGGAGTCAATATGTGCGCAATAGATCACCTGCATACCCTTGGTTATACCTGTAACTGGAGTTATGCTATGATCCATAACGTGTGCACGGTTTTATGACAAATGCATGATGTACGTAACACACTGGGTTACGCATAATGCGGATGGCATGTATAAAAACATGATTTTAACGTTAGAAATGCCTCATCACGGTTACAAAATTAACACTTCCATCGAAGTTTGTTCGAGTCCCCGGAAAACTGTCCATTGCGTCACTGAAGAATTTTAGAATAATCATTACTGCAAAACCAAAACGTGTTATAATCAGCATAATTGTCACCAAAGGTGTGCATATTCGTTCGCGCTTTACATTCCATTAGTGTTTCTAAATCTGCTTTAGCACGAACGAATAACAAGTCGTATTCTGCGTGGACCTTTCTAAGTACAATACGTCGCTAGGAAAGTTTGCCGCTAAACAGAAAGACTCTGCGGTTTCCGCGAAAGACGAAGGTTATTTACTCATTGGCAGTAAGCCAGCGTGGTTACGGACACGCGAACAACAACCTCACGACAGGTTAATATGGCCGCGTAGCAGCGCTCAGCCAATCAGCGCGCGGCCGCGAACGTCAGACGTTCGTTTATGCTAATGAGGCACGAATACATAAAAGCGCTGAGCGCAGTGCAGCGTCATAACACTTTGAAAGCTACAGCAAGTAACAACGTCGAACGGAGTGATTACTGAATACTGGTGTATGCCCTATCGGATGATTCTCTCTCCTAACATCAATATGACATTTGAAGACAGCGAAGATACGAAGACCTATAAGATCGAGTGAGTACATGCACTGAGTTTTATTTCCGATTTAGCGCGTTTTAACAGAGTTTCATCAACCTGTGTTGCGCTTGCATCAGACGGGCCGTTATTGATGCGGGTTGCTACGTACACACAACGTAGCCAATGTAAACAGCTGTACTGTTATTTGTATCTCAGCGTGACTCCGTAGTTATGAAATGCATTCTCCACTATGAGCGGATAGAATATGTCTCCGACGAAAGTCACACCAGTCGTCGTGATCATAGAATCGGGTGACTTTCAGTAATGTTACTAACACGGTAAGTATGTTGAGTCATTGTTTTGGACCGACAGCAACACGTGGGTCGAGATCGATACGGTGCTGAGTCATCGGGTGGAATCATCACAAGCACGAGTCATCACGCGCAGCGATATAATTTATTACATACTTCTGACTAGATAGGTTAGTGATTGCAACAAACTGGATCTTGGGGCCAGTGAGAGCATGGGTGGGTGGCGTGAACCGGTCCATACCACTCTTGCTAGGCGAGTCGATGTACTCGTGGATCGTTATTCCAAGTGAGGTCACTCGGTGCCTGCGAGCTCGCCCAGACAAAGCCGGGTGAACGGGTGCGATCGTGTACTGGCAGGACGGGATTCGGGGATATGCGGGCGGGGTGTATCGTACCAACTATCGCGTTTACTCAGTACGCACTGGAATCCCATTATGGTTCACTGCGTCCGTGCTATGAAGAAGTTAGGAGGTATGACTGATTGGCATGAACAAGGTGATACAAACTTTGCTTGGCTTTCTTTCCATATCACGCCTTGGCATGCGTCTGAATGCCAATGCACGATAAGTATCATACTCATGTTTATACATGGCAGAACAACTTAATCGTATAGCCGTCGTTATGGGATAACACTGCACATTCTTAATTAATCTACATAATAACTTATATTGTGCAGTATTATAAGTTATGACATTGACTGTTATTTGCAAAATTTGATCAACTAAATTCTTGATATCATATTTTGTATTTCAACAACTATTTTCTGTGATACACTTGTCTCTTAAAAATGTGCGTACAACTAACGTTTTTTTATTTTATTTCCAGTAACAAGATGGATATCGGTCTCATGCTGCGAGACTGTCTGGCAGCTGCCAAGAAAGAAGATCGTGTTATATGCGGTCTCAACAACGCGTGCGAACTGCTCGAAACGTAAGTTAGCATTAAATAAGTTACAAACACGAACGTAATTAGTTATTACACATTCCCCAGCGATATATTCAGACGGTAGTTGTATGCAAAGCCTTCTGCAGTTTTCAGTGCATTTTGTGAGAAGACATTTTATAAGATGTGGCATGCTCGATTGGTAATTAGAGTTCTTTTGTTTGCTCACAGGAAAGCTGACGGGGTGATGCTCTGCATTCTGCCCGTCAACGACACGAATGACGTTACGCTGCAGATCACCTCGACCCTCATCGAGGCCTTCTGCTGGGAGAACGACATCAACCTGGTCAAGGTGCGTGTCTTTTGTTAGTCCTGTGTCGTTGGTATGCCGGTGCAACTGGCCATTTGGATATCTATTAGACTGAAAATATAACATATACGAACATTTTGCATGCGTTGGCAGTAGTTGGTGTATAATAAAAAAGACGCAAATTGTAATCGTAATTTGGCAATAATCAAACAAACAAAGATGTTAGCGCCAAATGGTTGGTTGCCAGTAGTTATGGTGGTGTTTTGAAGTGGTTAACAAGAAAACTGGGTGTAGGTAAATTATTCGGGGGTATTGACGGGAAGTTTCCCTAAAAAACATGTTAAATACTAGGTGTTGCGTACCACTCCAAACATCGGCTCTGGCGTGTCCGCACGGACCGGTCTTTCCAAGCACTGACCGCAGTCTGTGCGGACAGGAGTAGTTGCATAAAGTGCAGATAGCGAGCAAGTCAGGTCAAGTCGAAGGCTATGCGGGCGGCTTGCAGCGTGGCGAGGTGAACGACTGTAGCCGGTCTGTACTAGTTGGCCAGGCGCGTGATCTGTGGATGTTCACCTCGGGTCTTGACTGATAGGCGCCGTCCTGGACTGACATTGTGTGCAGGACGCGTGTCCGTTACACAATACGGCATGTTTTTTTATGTAACGTTCTTCTCACGTTCTTTTTTTTACTCCGACTGCTTGACCTGACAATTAAAGGTGGCATCAAAATTACTCATTTCCCCAATGGCGGTTACATCATGCTGTGATTCACAGTATACGGCGTCATGGGTAGTTGTGACTTTTGTGTGGTTTGTTTGTTTCAACTCTCTGTACCCTGGGGTGGAGGTGGGGTAAGCGAGCAATCGGTACCCTTCTAAACCCTGGACGGATTTGGTGCAATGCACGCGAGTCGCCATTGAACGCAGTGGGAAAGTGCGTCGACCTGAATAATGCGTGCTGCGAGGACAAAGCCACGACCTGTAGGCAGCGTGGCGGACGCCAATCGATTAACAAGCGAGGTCATTAGCGTTCGCGTAACTGTTCGCGCGTGACCTCGCGGGGTTCCGGTCAGCGATACTGACCACTCCGGCCAATCATCTGTCCGAAGGCCGGCAGCTGTGGGGCAACAGATGTCCGGGAGTTTAGACAGTCTAGACAGATACTAGAACAAAGATCGCCGTTGTCGCCGCTTCCTTTGTGTGCCTACTGTCGCCACGGGACAATGGACACGGCCCCTTGGCGTGGGATGCCAACTACAAGACTGCCTTTGTCCCGTATCGTGACATCTCACTTCGAACTCTTTGACGTTGCGTTTGTCGCGTTCCAATCCGGCGTTCCCATTAATTATTAGGATTGCATCGGCGCTACTGTGCGGTTATCCGGTATTTGTTTGGGTCGCGAAGTGTTCTTAAAAAAAACCGCGTGCAATGTTATCAACAGCGCCGTAAACAAAAGCGCAAGCTGTCACGCCCGCTGCCCGTCTCAGCGTCGTCGTACGAACGATTCCTATTGATTTCACAGGATCAAATCGTATACTCCTTGTGTTTCGTGCTGATATGCATAACGACACGACGGCGCGTACTGCGTGCTTTCTTTGTGCACCGGCTCGCCGAGGTCGCCATGGTTTGTTGACGTGGTAGATAAATATGCTGGATGGTGACTTACTGATTCGCAGGGGAAATGTACGCAGTAAGACAAGGTCAGCCCAGTGCTGTGGGATGACGCGAGCGTGTCACTGCCGGTCGGTTGGACAATCACCGCAGCGTCTGACGAATGTTCGTAAAGAACGCACTAGCAGCGACAGCGCAGCCGAGGTTAGATTGCCATGACAACGACGCCGGTGCGATGTCTGAGGTCCGACGTAAATCCAGTTACCTTGGCCTCTCCGCGAAAACATGTTTTCTTGGTCTGTTTTATGCCATTTGTTTTTCTGCGCTCGGTGATCTCGCAGTGGATTTAACACTAGACCTCTATCGCCGCGATTGCGAAAACAATAGAGTAAATATTGTCGTGGCTAAGTAAACAGTAACTCTTTTTCGCACGCCTCGATAACAATTGTGTTAAACAGGTAAACAGCGAAACCTTATATAATCGTCACAACAACAATAATGACCTAGAAAGCACACACTGCGCGACGCAACTTGCAGCCCGATAGTATTGACGTCAATGCTGTCGCTTTTCGTGACTCCACAATATTGTCGTCATGAGTGATTAGTTACATAACATGTTTTTAATCGAAGTCACTTAATTCAAGATGCGCGGGCCGCTCATATTCCTAAAAGATGACACCACAATGCGGGGTCAATCTTGTTTGTTGACACGACGCTGCAAACGGTCACGCACATCTTGTGATTGTTCATGTGACAACTTTAGACATTTGCACATGCGATGTGGTTTGCATCGCAGCAAGTGTCAGCGAAGACTGCCGTATAACTAAACAACCGTTACCTCGGTGTACCGAGTGAGATCTACTCCTCGCGTTACGGCCACCGCCAGCTGCAGCTGAATTATTAAGTCGTTGGCTCCGCGGTGTTCTTGGAAGCATCTCTTTTTTCGGGAACGCTGCACCATACGTCTACCGCATGAATAAACAGTGGGGTTTACTTGTCTTCTAAACAACCCACCCTTCTGCAATTTAGGAATTCTGACAGGAAATATGTTTTATCGTTAACATTCTCCTATTTATCAAACGCCGAGCAGCGCTGGATAAATACAATACTTGGATTCTCAGAAGGTTTGAAATAAACTGTATTTATATGTTTCTTTTATCATAGAACAAGATTACTGTTTTCTTCGGTTTTCTATCACATACATGTATGTACTTATTAAGCGTGAATATTCGTCATTAGACTGGAGAAACTAAGCGATGGTTCTGACGGTGTCTATCTCCCTTGTTCCAGGTCGACTCGGCGGAGAAACTCGCCAAGCTTCTGGGCAACGCGCCCCCGACTTCCGTCAACGATAACGACCGCCCCACGGGCCGCTCTGTCCCCGCGTCGACCGCCGACTTCGAGTGCGTGCTCGTTGAACACCCGACGAGCGTCCCCACGGAGTCTGACGAAGAGGTGATGGAGTTCTGTAAGGTGACGTGTGACATGTCGCCTCCCCCCGTCGTCGACCTCGCCGTCTGAACACCGAGTTGACTCCGCAGGTGAGACTCGCTTACTGCGTCGTCAGACAACCTATTGTCGTATGATAATAATAATGATAACATGGCATTTATCTGCGTCAAAAATCAGGCCGATTAGGCCATTCAAAAGCGAATTAAAATAGCGTAAGATTAGTACCAAAATGTTGTATACAAGAATTGTATACTAAAACGCTAAGACATAAAAGTACTATATAAATATATGTTGTGTTCACTTACAATAATTTTTGTGTATTGGAGAAAAAATATTGTTGGTTAAGGCACGTTTTTGTGCAATTGTATTAGTATTTTGATAAAATGTGGCTTCCTCTCATCAAAAGAACATCTGTTACTAGAAAATGTTGTAATTATATTTGCTTAAACTAGTTGCTGAAAGTTACACATCTGCTGTCGCTATATATCCACAACGAACGTTCTACAGTGTCGGATTATTCTTTTGTTGGCAGGATTCAACCTACACGGGGAATGAAATAAAACACCTCAACGGTGTCTCGATCGCCCCACACATGCGGACGACGTTCGCTCGCCAAAGGCCGGGTCTGACTGGACGGAGGTAACGGCCTTCCGATGGAGCACACGCCACAAGAGCGATACGCGGCCGACGGTCCCGCCACCGTCGGCCTGGCTGAGTGGCCCCTGTCGTTCACCCAGAGTACTGGCACGGGAGACGCGCCAGAACCTCGCACACGAGTGATGTTCTCGTCGAATCAGCATCATCCAGAGAACGTTTGATACCTTGCTATGTACAGACGATGCACAATGGCACGCACACATTTGTGCGGCGCCAATGACTGTATTGGTTCTTTATGTAACTGAGATACGCTATGTCACAGTTCACAGTTGACTGACAGTGACACATAACAATCGTTGTCGGCTTGTGCCAATAAAAACCGGTGTATGTGACTTCGCCGACGTGAAATGACTGGAATGAACACTGGTGATGACGCTGGCCATATACCAGAAGAAAACACGTGGCAAATCCCCGATTTCGTCACGTAGCAGCGTGTTTCATAAAAGAACTATGTCTACTGCGTGTTAAGAGTAGATTACTTCAATAACGAACTCCAAACATCACTAGTATGGGATGTGTACCAAGTTTTGCCTCGCTGAGAATGATGTGTATGGCTAGACAGTAGCGACATCTAGGAGGCTTATTTGTACTAATGTATATATTGTAACCTTACATAATAATATATATTATATAAAACTTACATCACGGTGAAGGTTAAAAGTACCTGTGTCTTGTTTACTTCACTGTACGGCTATTTAAGCTAAATAATATACACGTTTGTCGTTACAACGGTGACAGTGTTAGGTGCAATTGTACACAATCACGACTGGTAGGATTCTTATGACTTACAACACAAGAACTATTTTTCTAGAAAAATAAAACTTGAAATTACTATACTACTGGTTTGTTTATTCGCAAAGTTAGTCCAATAACACTGTAGCATTATATATGTGCTACATCTCACCTCGCATAGTTAGGGCGTGTCCGTTATGAGGGTATTCATAATTGTACACTAGCTTACGTCCACACACCTCACTTCACAATGTTGGGGCGTGACCATGTACGGGGGCATTCATATACATGTGCATACACCCATCCATGAAGCAACATGAACGCTTACATCCAACCATGAAGCAACATGAACGCCTGCATCCACCCATGAAGCAACATGAACGCCTGCATCCACCCATGAAGTAACATGAACGCCTACATCCACCCATGGAGCAACATAAACGCCTACATCCACCCATGGAGCAACATGAACGCCTACATCCACCCATGGAGCAACATGAACGCCTACATCCACCCATGGAGCAACATGAACGCCTACATCCACCCATAGAGCCACAAACTAAGGGCAACTGCTAATACAGATTCACCATTACAGTATTTCGATCTTAAAGTCGTTCCCGCCTGCCTATTTAATTTGTCACCAATTACGGCATTGTGTAGCCGCCGATAAAAAATGTCCGGTAGTGATCGCCTCCTTATAAATCGAACATAACACCAGGAGATAATGTTTCACTATTCAAGTTGACCGCTGATAAAAGTAAATAACTCCCATTAAAAATGCATCGCCAATTAGTAGATCAGAAGCCAATGATCCAGGGAATCGAATGAACGGCGCCTCGGAGGAGATACACTTACAACGATCCACATTTAGCGTATTAATACACACACAAACGCCCACACACGCATGCACGCACACACGCACACACACGCGCGCGCGCACACGGTGTGAATAATTAAATCCGAGATTTGACTGGCTTCAGCTATGACAGGAAATTATGGAAAGAAAAAACAGGAAGAGTGGTTCGACAGTATTATACCTGACCTCACCTCGACACATTTTAAAATCAGGTGGAACTTATTCCTCCAAGCGGAACTTTGTTTTGGCTCAGAGTACGCACCCACAGCCTACGGGCATGGTTTAGCGGAATAGTTTTAATAGTCTCCTCCCCCGAGGAGCTGCCTTAATTTGAAAAGGGTTAGGGCCATATTATATGGTAATTACCCGGGCGCCCCTTACGAAAAAATTGCGCTTTCTGACACTGGACAATCACATATCTGCATATTCTCCCTCACTTCTGTTATAGTAGCGACACCTTGCGGACGTGTATGAAACTGAAACTTTAATTTGTGTAAATGGTGATCGTTGTAAGAAAATAAAAGTCATATTTTGTTGACGGCAGATATCTATAATGATAAGAGTAGTTTGGTGGCTCTAGGTGGTCGTTTTCATTGTCAGGTCAGTAATATGGTACATTAAAGATCGCCGGTGTATCCTTACCCATCCTCAAGCAACAGTGAACAGTGCACGCGTCTGCGCCCCCGCATCAAAAACTCCTTGGAATCGACAACAATTATTATTGGCTGAGCGTAAAGTTAAAAGTACAGGCAGTTCTTATATAGCTCAGTAGCCAGTCCTCGAGACTGCTCAAAACGCTTTACACTTTACTCCCTGGCAGACCTGTTCAATTGAACACCATCTCGACTTATCTTGGAAACATCCATCCCCGCTGCAATTAACGCGCGATGACTATTCGAACACAAATACCCAACATTGTCTATTATTGTGAGTTATTATTATTGGCTGAGCGTAAAGTTAAAAGTACAGGCAGTTCTTATATAGCTCAGTAGCCAGTCCTCGGGACTGCTCAAAACGCTTTACACTTTACTCCCTGGCAGACCTGTTCAATTGAACACCATCTCGACTTATCTTGGAAACATCCATCCCCGCTGCAATTAACGCGCGATGACTATTCGAACACAAATACCCAACATTGTCTATAGCCAGGTACTCATTCATACAGCTGTGTGAACTGAAGCAACGTAGCCCAAGGTTCGACACGGCAGCACAGGATTCGAACCCGGACGACAAAATAAGTGACTAGGACTAGGGCCACACATTTATTCCTTAATATTGATTATCACTTGCCCAATCTTCTTTACATTAGGTTATGATGAGTATATATTATCCACATATATAGGCATTCTAGCTCATATGCGTTGAAGCTGAACATGAACTTTTGGCAGTGCATACATAAAGAGTTGTTATTATTATTATTATGAAACACCGATGATTAAAAAAACATTATTCAAGGTCCGCGTTGTCGTCATGCAACTGACATTTGAACTAAGTGCTCCTCGTCCATGTAGGACCTTGGCGTGTGTGATAGTTTAAGAAATTGTTTAGTCGGCAAATGCTTGGTTGCAAGATACACCTAATTGAATGTAACTTTTAGTGCCACAGAGCCACCTTATATTTTGTCGAACTTCATCTACACAGTTTCCGGCGCGTCGTCGACTAAAACGGGTTGTAAACTACGAGCTCCGAGATCTGTAAAACGCTCTACAAACTCCCGTCTCAGCAGCTCAACGAATGCTTCGTACGTGTCCGGCCTTTGTAGTTCGTTTCAAGGAGTGTTGAGAAATGCAGTAGTTGTGCATCCATCGAAAACGAATTGGAAGAAACGAACTAGAAGAGTTATTTGCTATTGTGATTTCGTCCCTTGAATTGACAATTCAGCATATTGAAATGCGCCATAAAAAAACTTGGCTCGTCGAGTTGTTGATATCAGATGTAACTGTACTTGTTCGGTTAGTTTTTGTGTAGGTTTCAATAACATTCGAACGAAAACCCAGCAATGTAGTTTATTAGTACCTATTACTGTTTTTATTACTTTGCAGATTGTACGCATTACGCGTAATAAAAGAAAATGCATAGTTTCCATTAATTAGGCTGGTAAGGAATGCGCATCTACCATCTGAAGCTGATATCTAAAGAACGATGTTAACCGTCTGGAAGCAATTCAGAGACGTGCAACAATACTATATGGACAACTTCACAATATAGTGTTTCTGAATTATTAAAAAACATTTTAAACGGGCACAATTATAAGATAGGCATTTATCTTTATTTAATATGAATTTATTATTTATTGTTTTCAGACTATGGTATAAAAAAATTAAGAAAAACACACGAGGAGGTATTAATAAGTTAAGATGGTGACATTACTTTGTTTAAATATGCTATATTTAAAACCACACAAGAACGGAATAAATTATCTAGACACATTCTTGCGGCCTACTCCAATACTGCATTTAGGAATAAGCTAGAGGCACTCCTAGAGCTCATTGCCTCTCTTTTCATATCTCTGTTTCTTTTCTTATCCCTGTTAAGCATTTTCGGATTTGTAAACAAGATTAAGATTAAGAAGATATATCTCAAAGTTGTCCGTTAGCTTAAATTGTGTGTGTTTAACTACTAGAAAACCATGCTTGGTAGTTACAAATGGTTAGTTTTAAGCAACCCGTTTAGATGCATAGACCCATCAATAAACTGTTTTCCATTTACTATGCAATTCACGGGATAAAAAAGATACCTGCCTTGTTGAGATGCGTCGGTTAAAGAAGAAATTACGTAAGTGCAGTTTTCGCGCGTATTTAAACGATAATAACGTCGGACGTCACTGCTAGAGCGGAAATGACGTGAACAGGGCATACTGTTTTCGCGCATGACCGTTCTCCATAGCGCTCTGTAATCTGGAAGAAATGTGGAACGCCTTAATGTTCGATCATAAACTGAGAACGAGCCGGTAGAAACAAACGACATCTTATAAGTGGTAGTGCTATTTTAAATTTGACTTAAATTCCTAGGCCAAATTTACCAATTTTAAACATGTTCAACGGCAAAATGCACGCCGTTCAAGTCGGCTGCTATTGGCTGTATTGCGACAGAACGACAACGCTGAACAGTTTTGACAGCGGGCAAAGCTAAGTGCCCAGTTTTCACTGTTGTGTTTTAACACATAGTAGCATCAAAACGACCTCCCACAAAAGTAGTAACTCGTGTCCAAGTACTTTTACTGTAACTGGTGTTAATAAATGTTTAATCATATTATTTGTTATTGGTTGCCAATTGATTATATGACGTCATTGTTGCGAATGGTTACATCTTACTACGGGCCAGCGCGGACGGTCTATCCTCATTACACGACTCCGGGTTGTCATTTTATTTCAAAACATAATTTGTATTCTCGTTATTATGCCTCATATAATAGCCCCGTTGTCATAGCATAATGCATATGTGTATGTTTCCATTAATGAATACGTGATTATGAGTTGTTCGCGATGGACGTACAGTGTATATATTTTTGTAATTGCTGCTATAGGGACAGGTGTCTGTACGGCTTATGGTTCCGATTCTTATGTTTTTCTCATTATTATCTTACGTTTGCCTGTGAGACAATAGGGTAGCAGGCTGCATACATCTATGCTGTCCTGTGGGGGTGGCCGTCCTTGCCCTTAGCTAGCCGCTGGCGCTGCTGATTCGGCTGACCAGGTGTACCGGTCTGGAAGGAGGTTCCGGTCTGATAGTAAGTTCCGGTTCCGTTTTGCGTACACACAGTACATGTCAAAGGTTAGCGCCTATTTTTGGCTAGCTTAACACGGTGTTTGCCGAAGCTATGCGTCACCCAATTATATTATAGTTTATGTTAATGATACGGTTACTTTTGTAATTGTTAGTATACATAACAAAAACTAATCATTAGAATAACTTCTAATTATTTGCCAAACAATTTTGTTTTATGTTGATGTCATTGTCTCAGAGCGTTGACGTTGTGTATCTTACGACTTCGTCACACAGAGCTGCAGTTTTCAGCGCTGTTTATACGCACAGCGGGTTTTGTAGTAAACACAAATCTCCGCATTTTAGATGACACGACACATACTTATCTCCGTCAGTTTGGCATGTATGAAGGTGAAATTGTGTGTGTAATCCATCAGGTCCATTGGAGGTGGTTCGTAGATTTATATTTTTTTAAATTCGTCGGGGGTGGGATCTTGGGAGGGGGTAACAATTTATAAATGACACATATCTCTGTTAATTTGAAATGTATGAAGCTGAAATGTTGTGTGTGATCTAGCGTGTCCATTGGAGTAGTTTGTACATGTAGGATTTTTTTTCGAAATTCATCCTGGGGGTGGGGGTCTCGGGGGAGGTCACAATTTAAAAATGGCACTTATCTCAGTCATTTTGTCATATATGGAGTTGAACTTTTGTGTTTGATCTACCAGGCTAATTGGGATAGTTTGTAAATCTAGATATTTTCAAAAAAATTCAAAATGTTGGGGTCACAATTTTAAAATGGCACTTATCTGCACCAGTCTTGCCTATATGGGGCAGACAATTTTATGCGATCTAGCGGACCTATTGAGATGGTTCGTAGTTTTAATTTTTTTTCTAAATTTGTCACTATTTAAATCAACATTGGGCATTGTATATAAATATATATATGTATTTATATGAAATCATTGTAGGTTACTGTTTCATAAACATTTGGCACTATTATACTGTATAGCCATTCTCGCAAAAAGTGTACTATTAACATTCAAAAATAAAAAGTTAGACACATAAAAATTCCTGTACAACTTTCCTTTTTTTGGATTGTTCTTACTTTACAGATGCTGTTCACTATTCGCTATGCTGGTATATAAATATGATATGCTTGATAGTGTAATTAATTGAAAAAAATACCATGTAATTTTTCCTTAAATTACTTACGTAAGCTTTTCCATCACCCTTCAGCCCTTTCCAATAGAAACACTGGGTAATCTTGTCCACAGGGGCGTTGATGCCACTGTGGCCAGCAAGGGGCACAGAGTGGAACTGCCACAAGATCTTCTCCTTCTCTTTTTCATCAGTGACAATCTATTGGCAGATGTGCATGTTTGGTGGAATGTACACTAGTCCTCCAGTTTCTGCAATTATTTAACATAATCATAAATAAAAAAGATGACACAAATACATTATATATAATGTTTGCAAAAAATTCATTATTATAAAAAGTTATAGTAAAAATATGGAAAATGTATATTATGTAGAGTAGGCAATTGACACTTTTATAATATAATACACATTATTACAATGCTATACGGTGTCCAAATGTTAACATTGCCTCGCAATTCCTATTATATCATACACATTAACTATTTTTTTACTCATTTCCAATAATAACAAATCACATCCAAAGGTTTACAACTCATGAACTAATGAAACCATTTAAACAACACTTGGTGGAACTGTTCTCTGCAGTGTAGATCACACAGTTGCAATTGAAACATGCATGCTGATTATGGTGAATGTATCATAACATGATCAAATCACAATTTAGTCACAAGATGATAACCATGTATCAGTCATGAACAAAATACACATATATAAATGTAAATTACTTTTATTCTAGCTATGCTATTCATTGTTAATAAAAATCATAATATAATGTATGTGGAGCGCAGTAGAACAATAGTAAGAGCTCCGGACTCTCGACTGAGAGGAAGCAGGTTCGAATCCTGTGCGGCAGTGTCAAACTTTGGGCAAGTTCATTTACTCTACATTGCTTCAGTTCACTCAGCTGTATGACTGAGGACCTGGCTATAAACAGTGGTGGATATTTGTGTACGAATAGTCTTCACGCATTAATCGCAGCATGGCTGAATACTTCCAAGAGAAGTCGAGATGGTGTTCGATTGAACAGGTCTGCCAGGGAGTAAAGTGTAAAGCGCATTGAGCAGTCATAAGGACTGGATACTGCGCTATATAAGAACTTGCTTTATAAGAACTTACCTTTTTTAACATATAATTATCTTATTTGTTAAACTATATGGATGCCAAGATGCCACATTATGATATTTATAAAATATAACGCAATACAATAATTAAATACTGAGTACAAAATATTGTTGTATGATCTATCACTTTTATTACAACAAAATAACTCTCAATATACTATGAAGATTCCTTCACATAAAACAATTTGGTATGCTTGCATGCCTAAACTTATTTAGTGCAGGAAACATCAAAGATTATTGAGAGCAGGAATGGGAAACTAACTTTGAACATAAATAAAAATACATGAACACAAATATTTTTTAGTTAAATTAATTAATAATATACATTTATCAGGTAAATTAAATTAAATTAACCTCCCAATTTTTTCAATTAAATTAAATTAACAAATAACTTTCATTTAATTAACATTCAATTTAAACTAACTTCAATTAAATTAGAAATCAACTTGAACTCACTTGACGATTAATTTTAATAAAAGACAAAAAGAGGCTAACTGGAACTAATGTCTGTAACAGGCCAAGCAAGCTAATAAAGCACAATTACATTGTACAAATTTATCTAAAACTTGAAAGTACAATTTGAGAATTTAAGTTAAATACTGTATAGCTGGATTGTGTTCACTTTCACATTTTTAACACAGCCCTGAAGAACCTGATCACCTACTGGACATTCACAGTTCACCCAGCTCAGTCACTGACTGTCCCTGGCTGGAGATTTGAGATTGTGCAAACAATTGCCTGAACCTAACTAATTGCTTTCATGTCAGTTGGGTCACTGGCTGCTACTAGTGTGCATGTAGAATTTACATCTAATGACAACAGGCCTGTGAAAATCACCTGAGGCATAAAATGTACTTAGAATCAAGCTGGCATATTATGCATGTGGGTAGTTTTCATCTTAGACAGCTTGAAACTGGAGCACCAAACTTTTAGGAATTAATATACGACCCCCACAATAGGACGTCATACCCATTCTTTTCAAGATACTCCATATATTTATATATGGGAGAGATCACCAGTACATATCATCTACATAGATTTTCAGAAAGCTTTCGACAAAGTGTCAAATCAAAGATTACTACTTAAACTAAAGGTCCATGGCACAGGAAATGGTATAATTAACTGGATAGAAAATTGGCTGATTGACAGAAGACAATGGATAGTAGTTGATGGGGAGGATTAAAACTGGAAATCAGTTTTGAGTGGGATAACACAGGGATCAGTACTGGGACCTATATTATTAAGAAAGTTCAAATTTTCACAAAGGACTGTAAGTGAATAGAACAGATTAGCTGCTGATTGTGTGGGTGTTAGCTGCGTGAATATGTATAAATAAAATCGACACACCTCAGAAGGGCGGGATGCAAAAGGGTTGGATAAAAAGGGTTGTGCTCTCAATAAGCCAAAAGGCTTCCTTGTCCACCTGCCATCTAGAGTTAATTCTCTGGGTGGCAATCTTGTTAAATGTACGTATTACAGTATATATATTTAACAAGATTGCCACCCAGAGAATTAACTCTAGGTGGCAGGTGGACAAGGAAGGTATGGGGTAAATCAGTTGTTTGGATCTTTTTTCAATGGACTATATCTGATGCTTCAACTGTTGCATCATTGAAAGTCATTTTAATTAAATATCAACATAATCATACTCGCAGATGCAGTGTATAGGTCAATAAGCCCATGCCAGGGGTAATTATGCACAAAGGTTTGTGCATTTACCTGACGTATTTGAACCACCAACAGATGCCGAGACATTAGCATCTACTCTTAATTTAAAATAAACAGTGTTAAAAAGGAAACCAATGTTTCAAGTTTCAATTAAAAAATACAAACAGACAACTTAATAAGGGCCATTTACAAAATGTGCAGTTGTTGCAAAATAATATTGTTCACTTGTTACAATTAATCAGTAAAGCTTACTACATCAATGATGGATGAAATGACCAACACAAGTTACCTGATGCTGCACTGCCATAGCCTAGGGCAGTAGGGGTCTAAATTCTAGTGATAAGGGCCAGAGCAGACTATGTAGAGAATGTCACAATTCACTTGAAACAATTTAGTACTACAAAGTATACCAAGTCAGTATGATAAAATTAATTAGTAAATTCCTTACTGTAATGTAACAGTACTTCCAGACACTGTGAATAGGCTTGTGTGTCACTGTGTCTACTTCTAAAAAAGAAAATATCACTTTATTCATACAAAAATACAGTGTGTAACAATAACGATGTAAGTACCTGTGCTAAATGCAATACTGATAGCGAGTGATTGTTGATGATTTATTAATCTATTTCATTCATTAATTTCACTATATATGGTCAAATACATTGGTATTTAGGTTGGTATACATTTTTAGTGGTAGGCCCCTAGGCCTATACATTTTTAGGTAAAACGATTGTTTAACAGCGTTAGTAATTTCAGCTGAAAGAATATTCACAAAATAGAATTCACAATTAACCGATTTCAAGTAGCACTTATCGTGGGTGCCAGTGTATTGAGGTTTGGCTCCCATGGGCAAGGAATGTAAATTTTATGTGACACAAACTAGCAGTACATTTGGTCATCAGAGAGGTTGCGCATACACGTGCACGTGCAGGGCTGTCCACTATCTCTACGTGATTTTTACCGTACCACGCACGTCCTAGGCGCTGAGATGTGTGCAGGGTAACTAGCCCGGGCATGGGAAAGGTTAGGTGAGTTAACTGCGTAGAAGAAGAATTACATTTCGTCGTATTTGCCAGATATTTAATGGTGCAATCTGAAACGGGTCAGTTATCGTCCATTCCATGAATGCTTCCCTAGGACTACGTCGCTCTTGACCAGACATAACAACCGACCAAGGTTACGTAACAACTACCGAGGCCCAACAACAATCATTACACCTGTGATTACACAACATCCACCACAGTGCCGAACATGCCACCAAAGACACTTCGAAACAGTTCGGACGATCCGGAGGCCCTCGCATTACGTCTAATCGAGTTACTGAGTGACGATGCTGTATTGGCGAAACTCAAAAGTGCGTTGTATCCGCGTGACATTGCGGAAAAACTCGATACTCTAAACGGTCGCATCGAACATTTGACAAAAGAAATACGAGCGAAGGACTCGCAAATTGCCGAGCTGGAAACGAAGGTCGACACGCTTGAGCAATCAGCTGACAAACTTGAACAATACACTCGTCGCACAAACTTAACTTTCCACGGCATCGCGGAAAGAAGCGAGGGTGAGGACACTGACACCATAGTGCTTGAGATTATCAATGACAAGATGAAAACTACGCCGCCACAAACTAGAGAAGACAGAGTGAAGCCATCGCCTTGGCGCTAAACGAGCCACGGGGTCCCGTCCAATCATTGTGCGCTTTAAGACAGAGCGAAAGCGTGATAACGTTTTCCGCAGTCGCTTTAACCTGAAAGACTACAACAGAAGAAATAGCAATGCACGAATCTTCGTTAACGAAGATTTAACAAGTCGTAGGTCAATGTTGGCTTATGAATGCAGAAAACTAAAAAAACAAAAAAGATCAACGACTTCTGGACTGCCAACGCCAAAATTATGGTCAAAGACCTCAGCAATGAAATCAAAGAAATCACATGTGTAAATGACCCCCAGTTGTACGTTATTGTCAATGAAAGCATTGATAACTTGATAATCTGTAATACATTCAAGATTATTGTGTGATTCTATTTGTTATGTATTTCTACTTTTATGTATTGCTGTTCTATTATCAACATGCTAATTCATATTTTGAAAAATAATAATTACGTAATCTACTTATGCTGTATGACCAACTGCAATTAACAGTTTGCAATATTGTTGATATATCTGATGATATATGGGCTATTCATGCCCTTTTGTTTTCTTTTCTTGTCTTTTTTTGTATGAATGACATTTAAATAACTAGTATTATAACTAATCGTTTCTCTCCTCATAAAATCAGTAATGCTTAATTACTTTTGATATCTTGATACTGGACTAATCAAGACATTATATCTCTTCTATTATTTTTTTTAGATTGACAAGTGTTAATCTATATGCAGTCACTGTTGATAACATAGCTCACCCGTTTCCCTGGCGTTACGCCTTATATTCATGACCCAACACCCAATCTGTCATGTTTTTTTCTTATCTTTTATATTTATTTATTCTAAGTCTAATCTTGACTACTCTGATATCTGCCCTGTCACACACGGAGTATTTCTTAACATTCACATATGCACAGGAAATAACATAACATAACATAACGTTTATTTGACCCCATGTAGGTACACAATTAATTGGTTTCTGAACATCACTTATGCAGTAAAAACAACAAATATAAACATTATGCAGGCATACATATACGTATATCATTATAATGTTCAACATACTATTTGGAAAATATAAACAAACGCATGTACGGCTATTATGGTATTGATGTACCATAGACATTAATCATACAGCTTATTCAATCGGGGTCGGTGGCTCCTATTAAGACACAATTGTCGCTATCATAGGAGCCACCCTATTTACGTGATAATTTATATGGTCATTTTACAAGGTGTCTATCTCATGTATGTTTTTGGGAGTGCTTGTTTTATGTGAGAATGTAAGTATGTTTGTGTGCTGGTTGCCTGAAACTAGCATAACATGTATCGTATTTAATGGTTTTGTTGACATGTGTAGCAATTTGATAGAGTGCATAAATCATTATATTTGTGTAACAAGTATGTTTTTATATAAAATGAGAAGCCTCGCAAACTGTGAGTATATATTTTGTCTTTGATTATATCGGGGGTGTCATTTATAGCATGTGGTAGGCTGTATTTGAGACATTTCATTGTAAATTCATGCTTAGTTCTAAAAGTATGTATATAATTTTTTTCACGAGTATTATAGTTATGTACATTTACACTTGGGATAATTTGCCAGATAAGTAAATAAGGAGGTAACATTTTATGAATGTATTTAAAGTAAAATTTTAATTCATGTAACTTTAATATATCTTCTACTTTTAGTAGTTTAAGTTTTTAAAAAAGTGGTTCCGTGTGTGAATTGTATTTATTTAAGGTAATTATTCGCACGGCATTTTTTTGAATTTTTTGAATTCTATTTGTTTGGTATCCCCAAACCATGACACAATAATTGATATGAGATAATATTAATGTGTTATATAACAACACTTTTATATTTAAAGGTAATACATATTTTAATCTGTTTATTATGCCAATTGTTTTGGAGCATTTATTTGAGATTTTCTCAGTGTGATTTTTACAATTTAAGTTAGTGTCTAAAGTCAATCCTAGAAAGTTAAATTCATCTACTCTTTCAACATTAACTTTAAAGAGTTCTTCATTTATTAAGGATTCTGTACTTTTATTGCATGTGTTGTTGTTGTTAAGACATTTTAAAGAGCTAGATAATGTGGTGTCATCAGCGTACATGACGAAATTAAATAATTGACTAGCTTGTGAGAAATCATTTATGTAAATGATAAATAATAGTGGTCCAAGGATTGAACCTTGTGGGACGCCGATTGTTATAAGTAAGATGTCTGAATTTATTTGTTCAATTGCAGTGTATTGTTTCCTGTTTTGTAAGTAACTTCTGAATAACTGCAAAGTTGAGCCATTTAGGCCATAGTATGTTAATTTGTTAAGTAAAATGTTATGGTCAATAGTATCAAAAGCCTTAGAAAGGTCGAGAAATACATTAATTGGTTCGTCATTATTATCCATTTGAGTTATAATTCTATCTATTAGCTCAAGCGCAGCAACTTCCGTTGAATATTTAGCTCTAAAACCATACTGATTATCACATAAAAGCTTCATATCATTGAAATATGAATATAATTGAATAAAAATTAATTTCTCTAATACTTTAGAAAGTGTAGGAAGAAGGGAAATTGGTCTGTAATTTTCAAATAAAGATGGATTGTCTTTCTTAAATATAGGAATAACTTTTGCAATTTTTAGTTTGTCTGGGAATATCCCGGATTTTAAAACTTGGTTTATTAACAGCTTTAATGATTTTATAATTGCAGGCTCAATTATCTTGAGCAATTTTGAAGAAATGCCATCAAATCCACAACTGTTTTTTGTGGTAAGATTATTAATAGTTTTCCTAATAGTCTCTTCATCAACACTCTGAAACGTAAATACAGAATTAACGGTTTTGTTTAAATAATAACTATAGTTTTTGTTACCTTTATTTTTAATACCTTGTGCGATGGTCTGACCTATATTTGTAAAATAATTATTAACTTTGTTTGCAATATCCTTTTTATCAGTTATTTTTGTACCATTTTCTATAAAACATAATGGTAATCTTCGGTTTGTACGATTTTTTGAAAGAAATTCATTAATAACTTTCCAGGTATTTTTTATATCATATTTAAATCGATTAAATATTTGTTCAAAATACACTTGTTTGGCTGCACGAATATTTTTTTTTAATATCGTATAAGTTTTTAGATTAATATTAATAGCTTCATAGCTTGTCGAATTTGGTTGTGTCAATTTTAATTGTTTATAGAAATGTTGATGAAGAAATAGTCTTGTCTCGATATTGAATAGATTTTAGCAATCCTTGAGTAATCCACATTGATCTTTTGTGTTTATATTTATTAAATGTTGCCAGCTTAGTTTGCATGTGCTTATTTTTTGCCCGTAAAATTTCTTCGTAGATTATATCATAATTTAAATTTGTGTCTGCATTTATATTTTTATTTAGCTTATTGTATATCTCATTTGATTTAATTTCGTGTTTAACTTTATGCATTGCCTCTTCATTTAGTATATTTATTTTAACATATTTATGTGGAGGTTCAGTCTTCAATGAGACGTTGATGAATATAAAATACGGCTGATGATCAGAATTTTTTTTTATTAAAATCCCTGCAGTACTCTCCAATATAGATTTATTAAGTTTTATTAAGAAATTATCTATTAAAGTACCATTTGTTCTAGTAAATCTAGTAGGAAGAGTAATTTGCAGGTAAAGGCTGTGTGATATTATGGTGTCAAAAAAGTTACTATATGTATCATTTTCATTTAATTTAAGCAAATTTATATTAAAATCCCCTGCGATAATGAGATTGTTATTACAGTTGTTTTCCATTGATGATATTATAGAAGTAAATTCATTTATAAAAGCATTTAAGTTATCATTAGAAGTTTGTGGAGGTCTATATATGTTTCCGATGGTTATGCTCTTAGATAGATTACCACCATTTATTTGGAAAATCATCCCTTCCCAGTGTTCGTACATGTTTACATTTATTATAACCTCTGATCTATATTTGTTGTCGACATATATTATTAGCCCTCCTTTGTTACTGCACGTCTTACCTTGAGCTAAACAGTCATAACCATGTAAGGAAAATTGTGATAGGTCATCGTTTTCTGATTTCCAAGTTTCTTGTAAGCAAATGACATTAAATTTAAAATTGTTACTACTTAGCTCTTCTACAAAAGCTTCAAGTTCGTTAAATTTAGAATTTATTGATTGAATGTTAGTGCTCAAGACACTAAAACGCGTAGTGTTTTTCTGTGTAAGTTTGCCAAACTTATCAAAGTCATAATATGATGACCGACGTATTAGTTGAGGTTCATAATTTTTAACATCATTTGTGTCTAAGATGTTAATTAAGTCATTGTTATTAATACCTCCTAAATAGGAGAGGAACGTATCGTCAAATGTCATGCCTTTATATAATGTGGTATTCATCATATGTATTTGTTATTATATTTGTATGTGTAAATGAGTGTTCAACAAATTGTGATATATGCATATACCGATAATTAAATGTAGTTGTGGCATTGCATGTCGTAAGTTTTATTGACGTAATGCACTGAACGTAAGTGTGAGATTGATTAAACATGTAAATGTGAGAACAGTTTGAGATAGACATCTTGTAGTTTGGTATATAGAAAAAAATAACATAAAATAAGAATGATTTGCATAATGAATGCAAGAAGACCTTGTCACGGGAGAGGTGTAGAGCATACAGTGGTACAACGGTTTTACAAGCCACATTTACCTGAGTATCCGTAGTAACATACTAATGCATTTGACAGCAACAGAATGAATACATGTATTAAGATAACTTCAGTGATAAGCTAAAGTTTTGTTTTTATAAAGAACAGCAGTAAAACGTAGTGCAATAGTGCACGGTTAAGCATTTTGCTTCATTATCCATTTTTACTGTGATATGATAAGATTTAATTATACACATATTATCGCACACATACATATACATACTTGAAAGTTATTTCTATGTATATATAGTAATATAACTACAGGTTTACACTGCACACAAAAACAAAGATTCTGTGAAGAAGCTACCGATTTACATCGTGTGCAATAACTAACACAATGCTGTCATTTCAGATTTATACATCATATTTGTCAATCCATTTTACTGACAATAAAAAAGAGAAAAATATATTATTAAATTATATATATTAAATACATACGTATTTACTAAATACATACGTATTTATATATTAGCTGAATAACTATTTCAACTAACAAATATACAAAACAACATAACTAGCATTCAACTCAAAGAAAATAAAAAATATATATCTTTTCATAAGAAAAACAAAATAAATTACAGTTTCAGTTTAACCGTATGTGCATTAGTGCACAAGGAGCTGGAGCTTATATTTCTAGGAAGAAACAGCTTGTAGAGAAAGAACTAGAACTAGAAAAGATAATAATTTATAACGATTAAAAATAACATTAACTGACATTATATTATATTATCCCGGAGTCTGCAGAGTCAGTAAGGAGGACTTATCTCTCTTTTAATTGTCCTTGCTGCGTAGATCACGTCTCGCTCTGGAGACTCACGTTGCGCAGTCTCGTGTAACAAAAATAATACAAAATTAACAAAAATCGTTCGTATACAGGGGCCGATTCCCGGTCGCAGGCCACGTGTTCAACGTAAAGTGTTCATACCTGCGTGTGGATGACCCTGATCGTGTTTGCTAATGTCTTGATTACCACTTTCCCATTATAGGTCCAGCAGTCAGCGATTTTCTTCGCACGTTTCAACTGCCTTGTAGCGCTAGCCAGCGATGCGCGGCGCTGCGTCAAGTCCTCGTTGACGAAGATTTTGTGTTGGTTTTCACAGACGCTGTTACGCAATCGGCTTCTAGCCCGTATGACTTCGTCTCGCACGTTAACTGTATTGAATCGCACAATGACTACACGATGTCGATCGCCTGTTTCATCCCTTTTGCCAAGCCTATGGCTGATTGCAATGTCCTCTTGTGTCACGGGGGGGGGGGGGTCACTGCCATTTTGACATTAATGGTTTCCACTACTTTTGCAGTAGTGTCCTCCCCCGCCCCAGTTTCAGGGATTCCATGGAACCTTAAGTTGCATCGTCGGGAATATTGTTCAATGTTATCGCACTCACTTTCAAGATGTCCAACTTTTTCTTCGAGGGCTACAATTCTGCGCTCTTTGGTTTCGAGCTTCGAGTTTAGGTCAGCGATTGTCTGCGTGAGGGTGTCGATCTTATTGGCCAGCGCTTGAGGGTACAACGCTAATCTCAGTTTTCGTAACACAGCGTCATCATTCAGCAATTCAACGAATTTCAGCAGCATCACATCAGTGTCCTGAACATCGCTGTCAGTAACACTGGAAGGTTTACGCTTAGGTGGCATGTTAACTCTGAATGTTTGCTCTCCCACGAAAAGTACGTGACTTAGACCACGGCAGCCATCTTATCAAAGATAAATACACACAAGTTCACTCTTTTGTAAAATACCTAACATACGTACAAAGGCTGGCTATATTATCGTTTTATGTCCGAACCTAAGCAATGACTTCTGATGTGACATTTCTCTCCCACTTGGGAGGTATCCGAAACTGTTCTTTAATAAATCTTCTAGATATAAACGAAAATACTACTGAACAAAATGAACCTCAGTTGATCCATTGTTCTTCATACTATGACATCGATATGTTTCACAAGTTAGCACATAAAAATACTGATAATTTTAGTATCCTAAGCTTAAATATTCAATCCATTAATGCTAAATTTGATGAACTTGAACTTTTTGTTGTAGAGCTTCTAAATACTAAACAATTTAAATTTAGCATTATATGTTTGCAAGAAACATGGAAGTCAAATAATGATGATTTATCTCAATTCAGTTTACACGGATATGATCTAATTGCTCAGGGGAAACATTGTAGTGTCAAAGGGGGTTTAATAATTTACGTAGATAATAAATATAAATATAAAGTACTTAAGAATATCAACATGTATGAACATTGGGAGGGGTTAGTAATTCAAGTAACTGTAGGCAGCTTATCAAAAACACTTACTATTGGAAACATATACAGACCGCCTAGGTCATTAAATCAAAATATTATAGATTTCATAGCTGAATTTTCAACAACAATGGCTACACTTAGAAAATTGTAATAATCTAATAATTTCAGGCGATTCCAACATCAATCTACTTAAAATAAACAAAAACAAAATATATAGTGAATTTTTTGATACTATAATTTCATACAGTCTCTATCCACAAATTACCTTTCCAACTCGCTTTACCAGAACTAACGGAACACTGATAGACAACTTTTTCAGTAAATTAAATAAATCAATATTATATAGCACTGCAGGAATCTTCACTAATACCCTTTCTGATCATCAACCTTACTTCCTAATCATGAATATCAACGTAAAATCTAAACCTCCTCCAAAATTTGTTCGAGTAAATCTACAAAATAAGGCAGCTATGCATAATGTTAAACTTGAGATAAATTCGGATGCAATGTATAACAAACTAAACAAATCTCCTACGGCTGACCCCAATTTAAAATATAATATAATACACGAAGAAACTATGCATGTTAAGAATAAGCATATGCCTGTTAAAATCATGAAATATAATAAATACAAACATAAGCATTCGACCTGGATCACACACGGTCTTCTAAAATCAATCAAATATCGAGACTCGCTTTATAAGAAATAAAAAATGTCTAATCCAAATTTACCTATGTACGAAGTCTTTCTAACTAACCTAACAACATATAACTCAATATTAAAGAAAAATATTCGTACTGCCAAACAAATGTACTTTGAGTCACGCTTTAACCGATATAAAGATGACATCATAAATGAATTTATCTCCAAAAACAATTCAAACAACACTGTTTTGTTTAAAAGTAACGGCATAACTATAACATATAAAACGGTTATTGCAAACCAATTTAACAACTTTTTTACAAGTATAGGTCAGTCGACAGCACAAGACATTCATTACAATGGTAATAAGGATTATAATAACTACTTAAATGATAATGTCCATTCCGTTTTCAGTCTATTAAATGTTGATGAAGAAATAGTCAAGAAAATCATTGAAAGTCTTCCCAATAAAAACAGTAGTGGCTGTGACGGTATTTCCTGTAAACTTCTGAAAATAATTGAACCCTCCATCATCAAACCATTAACCCTGGTAATAAATCAAGTAATAAATACTGGTATATTTCCCGATACACTTAAACTCGCTAAAGTAATTCCTATTTTTAAGAAAGATGACCCATCTGTTTTTTTTTATTATAGACCCATATCTCTTCTTCCAACAATTTCAAAAGTGATAGAGAAAATAATATCTAGTCAACTAACAACATACTTTAATGATTCTGATCTATTTGTTAAAAATCAATATGGTTTTAGAAAAAAACACTACCGAGTATGCATCACTTGAACTAATAGATAGAATAATTACACAAATTGATAAAAATTATGTTCCTTTCAGTATTTTTCTTGACCTCTCTAAGGCCTTCGATACAATTGATCACTCAATACTATTAACTAAACTAAGATATTATGGATTACAGGGTCCTACCCTGAATCTATTTAATAGCTACTAAAGCAATAGAAGACAATACATCGAATTTCAAAATGAAAGTTCTGATATCCTACCTATCACAATTGGTGTACCACAACGACTTATTCTTGGTCCCCTATTATTCATAATATACATTAATGATTTTCCTAAAGCTAGCGAAATGTTCAACTTTATTATGTATGCCGACGATACCACCTTATTTAGCACCATCAATTATTTTCAAGGTAACTCCCCAAATAGAAATATCGAATCGGCAATAAATTATGAACTCCTTAAAATAATTGAATGGTTAAACATTAATAAATTATCATTAAACAGAAACAAATCTAAATATATGATTTTTCACATGCAAAATAAAGCTATCGATAACTTTACGCTCAATATAAATGGTACAAACATTGAAAGAGTAGATTAATTTAATTTTTTAGGACTTACTTTAGATACAAATTTAAATTGGAATAAACACATTGAAAAAGTATCAAACAAGTGTTTCAAAACAGTCGGCATCTTAAACAGACTAAAATATGTCTTTCCCCTAGAAATTAAAATTATCTTATATAATACGTTATTTTTATCACATATCAACTATTGTATTATGGTGTGGGGATACCAAGGTAGTCGAATGTTGAAAATACAAAAGAAAGCTATGAGAATTTTATCTATAAGTAAATATAATTCACACTATGAGCCACTTTTCAAAAAATTGAATATCTTAAAAATTGATGACATGTTAAAATTACATGAACTTAAGTTTTATTATAAATATGTACATCATGACCTCCCTGCTTACCTATTAAATTGGAAAATAATTACAAATGCTTACGTACACAATTACAACACAAGAAAAAAACAGTTACACCCATTCAGAACAAAACATGAATTTGCCAAAAGATGTCTTAGATACAGTTTGCCACATGTCATTAACAATACCTCGAAGTTAGTGACAGAGAAGATTGGAACACATAGCTTCAGAAGTTTTGGTAATTATGCATAAAACAATTTATTAGAAAAATACGTAGATACGTGTACAATATTAAACTGCTACACATGCTATCAAAGTCATTAAAACTGTATTATTGTATGTTATATGTATGGATATGTATTGTATATATATAAATCAGCATATGGATATTGTATTTATGCATATACACATACATATCAAGTATATTGATGTGTACTATTGACAACTAGTATTTGTTTATTTTAACATACCATTAATACTCCAATACATGCATATATGTAATCAAGTAATCTCGGTTTCTTTTCTTTTCCTGCACATTTACATTTGCACTTCCTTCGGTAAAATTGAGTTGAAACAAATTATTATTGTGGCTCCTATGAGAGCGACTGTTATTGTCTTAATAGGAGTCACAGGCCCCATCTAATTTGAAATTACACTGCATTTGTATATATGAATATATATTCTTATTCATGTTACGTTAATTTGATATTATACACATATTGTAATTGGGGTCTAAATAAAACTTTCTTGTTCTTGTTCTTCTTGTTCTAAGAGTAAGACTGAAGCCATTTGACATCTCAGGTTGAGTGCAATTTTTATTTATATTTGCAAAAAAAAGCTACCAACCTGTAATGCCTGTCATGGGTGTCTGTTTTGTCAAACGAATATTTATTTCTGATTCAGGAAGTCAAGAGGTACAACCCACAGAAAGAGAAGAATAATAACCATTCTACGTAATAAACGGTGGGCCTGCAGAGCAGCTGTGTTAATAGCCACGTCCTTGCGTCCAGTCATCGTTTCATTATTATACTTCTTTCAAAAAACATAGACCCCTATTCTGACATCTATATCATTTAAGAGACCCATATTAATAGACTGGCTTATGGCATAATATACTATACGCTAGGCTACAGACTATTAGCCTGGCCCTGGGGCTGGACAATCTACTCACCGTCTACTTGATACTTGCCATGCTTCGTAGCTTTCAAGACAGCATTGCGCATTCGCTTCTCACGCACCAAGTGTTCTTTGGTGACTAGGTAATGCCTTATGCATGTCATGTACCGTCGGTACTCATCTCCAAGTTTCTCCCGCTGCATCACAGCTATTTTCTCAACAAAAGATATGTCAACTGATACTAACTAAGTGCCTGTAGACAGTGCAGTCACACGCAGATGTACGATCCTGATCAGCACCGTAGGGGGGGGGGGCGGCAAATAAGTCGGTGGAGTAACGGTCGCTATAGCAAACGAAACTTGATTAATTATGTAACTCGGTCGCCGAGTGCGTCGAGCAAGGGTCAAAGTTGATCGGTCACCTGAGGTCACGTTGCTCACCGCGATGTTACTCACTCGCCGCATACTTCTGGCACGGGGTCAAAGTTGATCGGTCACCTGAGGTCATGTTGCTCACCGTTGGTCGAATTTGATGTACTGCGCTTGCGCGAGCATGCGCAATACGCAAAACGGAACCGGAACTTACTCTCAGACCGGAACCTCCTTCCAGACCGGTACACCGGCTGCCAGCACCCACAAAGGTTCCCAATACCCAGGGTGACGGGTCAGCTTATTCCATGCTCTATTAACTTTAGTAGCAGAACGGCGTGCTAAACGGGCCCCTTAAGCCAGACTTGTCATCAAATTGACACTTTTATTCTAATAAATTATTCTCTAAGGATCATCTTCTCTACTTGTTTGACTACGTCTCTGCAAAAATTTAGCGTATTTCTATTAAGATTACTGTATCTACGGGATGTTTCAGAACACCACCCGATTTTTGACTTGTTAAAAAGGTTCACTAAAACGGGCCCCCTGCGCATCCATTTGTATTATTTAGTCATCATCGCACATTTTGCAAACACATTGTGCATATTCGGACCCTGGCCAGTCATGGTGTGCCCATGGCACATAGTAGTCACACTTTATTTTTTTCTTCCCCGTCCTTACTGTCCGAAAACAGTTAGTGCATTATTGGTTCTGCACCCAGTTGTCTCGCTTGTTTTCGAAGCTACGAAACATCGCAGTGATACGGCGAACGATCTCTTCTTTCCCTGGGTAGTTCCACTAGTGTTGATTTGAGGCTCCTTCCGCGTTGTAGGATTTTTTAGAGATTTTGTTCTCAGTCGAAGTTGACGTTTGTATGCACTGAGCGGGGCGATGCGTGTCTTTTTTCAGTTATACTGGACTTTCATTGTGTTGATTGATCTCTTTTCAGTATAGATGAGACACTTCGCTACGGGGTTTAGTATCATGGTTTAGTGATACATGCATCTCGACAATATACTTGTATATATATATATATATATAACAATACTTAATAATATAATAATATAATATGTACCCATACAGTTCATATTGACGTTATATATAAAATATATTGGTAATATTTTGTTTTGCTTAATAATGTTATTATTACTATTATTATTAGTGTTGTATAACTGGGTAATATGTAATGCCCTATGTAACATAATGTAATACCACTAAACCTTACAAATACAAATGTGTGTATTGTACCAACAGCATATTGAAGATAGCGAACCCCTGTTAGCATGGCGGACCACATTGGGACCCATTTTGGACGCACTTCACGTCCTCGGGTTGATTATCAATTTTATTACAAACTCTCCATGTTTTTTAAATCTAATATATCTATATAGTATATAATTATATATGTATATAATGTGTGTATTTATGTATATATATATATATATATATATATATATCAGAGCATATACGTTTGGCTTATGTATACCGCAGTTTCCATTGTTTTCAACGCGTACAAAACGGAAATATGATATTTGGAAATTAATGTTAACATTTTAAGAAAAGTGTGAAAAACAATCTTTTTGAGCTCACCTCTTTTATAATTGTGCATTTCACCAGGGCCCATTTATGAGTTAGTGTGTGTGTGTGTGTGTGTGTGTGTGTGTGTGTGTGTGTGTGTGTGTGTGTGTGTGTGTGTGTGTGTGTGTGTGTGTGTGTGTGTGTGTGTGTGTGTGTGTGTGTGTGTGTGTGTGTGTGTGTGTGTGTGTGTGTGTGTGTTAATTGAGTCTATTTTCGGGGCGTCAGTTGATGTTTTCCATAATAACATCGTATTCCATGGTATCCCTATTTTGGTTTTATTATAAGACTACGTTTACTTTCTTTCAGGTTGCACATAATGCAATCGAGGTGAGATCGTCCATCCCTAACGAGCGCTGGTTTGTGTACATGCCGTCGACGCTTTGACAGCATACACTATGAAGGTAAAACAATGGCTTAGATATCGTGATGTTGTTAGAACTGTAGTTTAAATACCCATGTTTCGTGCTGAAAACTGCTCAGTGAAACTGCCGGAAGACGTGACGTCACAGGTATGAGCAACACAAAGAACAACCGCTGCAGCAACGAAAAAGGTAATCGTGATTAGTTTTGTTACAGAGACATCTTTTTGAAACAACGATAACGGATGCGGACAAGGGACGCATGCCAAAGTAACGATGTTTTGATTTCACAGTTGACGTAGACCGCGTACAACAAAGACACAAACGTCATGTTTGATTTTCTTATCGTTTTTATTTGTTTTATATATAAACATCCACAACTTCAACAACGTGATATTTTTGACCAGTTACGTCTACTTCGTCGTTGTTGTCGTGGATGTCACGTGTGAACTCGGAGCGCCTGTGGATCGCGGCAGTCTCCATGGAATACTTATAGTTTGATTGTGTTGCCAATTGCCACTCTAAGAATTATGTGATGATCTTGAAATGTGTTCAGTGTTCGGTTTTTGCAACGCATCAATTACGGAAGGCTAGTGACCACAGTGTATTTATATATCTGCAAATTGTATTATTCAGAATTGATAACGCTACCTTGCCTGCCGTAACTGTGCCGCCTGTCAGCGCTGTTAAAACACAAAGCGTTTTCAGTTCAACGGTGGCGGCTAGGTATGAAGTGACGGCAGGCAGGATGATGACACAACAACAGTTGGTCCGGCGTCTTGCGGTCTGACAGTGCTTCGCAACCGCTGTGATAACGTTTCAAGTGTGCCGCCTACTTTCTTAATTATTAACAAAGAAACTTTAACATATACTGAAACTTCCAAACGTTCTGATGTACATGAAGCGTCGCCTTTCTACTAAACACTCATCTGATACTGACATGGGTTTCGGCAGTTACTTAAAGCAGTTGCAGGAGAAGAACTTGAAAGGCCCCTCGTGAACATATGTGTGGCAATTCGTGACACGGCGCTAGATGCCAGCTATAATCAAGGTATCATAGTCAAAACGAAAATGCTCACACCGTTGCAGAAACACTGTTTCTACTGGCGTGCAACACTGATACTGTACCATTTGGTTTTGTGTATCGCGAGGGTGAAGCAAAATCGAAAATTTGTTGTGGAATAAAAAAACGATGAAATGCACTGCTCTATTAATGCTTTCGTATATTATATGAATAAAAGGAGGTTGTATGTTCATCATTTTTCTATTTTTTATATGCTCTCAGAATAAAAATAACTATGTTGAAGGTATCCTGCCGACAAATTGCATTTAATAAGCCCGACACAAGTGTTCCCTATATGAATGTTTAGTATTTTCCTTTACCCGGAATTAGCCAGCGTTGTAACATGTATCAGGAAGTATGTTGTATTGAACGTGGACAAATGGGACATTGTTGAACATCAAAGGGTACTGCGGTTAACGCCTCGGCGGTATTGCCAATAAAGCTTGTTTTGTTTACTATAATATGAACATGCTTCGAGGTCATACCTTCGAAATTAAGAACAGCTTGCTAAACACAATTTGACAGGCAGTATACCTTCAACATAGTTATTATAGTATTGAAAACATAAAACATATTATTAATTAATAAATGAAAAATAAGAACATAATACCTCCTTTTAATATAGCACACTCGTGGAGCAAATACAACCTACACGTACACTGTACTTACATTGGCGCCATCTGGTGAGTTAGTTGCCACTCAAATCTGTCTGATATGACAAATGCCGTCCAGAAAAGGTACGTATAGGTCACTCTAAATAACAATCGTTGTGTCTTTGAAATGCATCGCATATAGTTAGATCAGACGCCTTGTCAAAGGGAGCCAGTGAACACAGAAAGAGGCGAGTGGCCTCGGCGCCTCGAATCATATAGGGCCTACACTTACAATGATCCAAAATTACCGCGTTAATAAAACAATTATCAAGGTGTTTCCTCTTCACTGTTGGGAAATCATTCGTCCCGATCGCATACGTTATTAATAATAATGTTATGTGAATTATTCTAAAAGAAAAACACACAGCGATAACTTACAACGTTTTATTTTTCAAGTCTACCATATAGCCACACTTTCATCACATAGATATCAAATATAAAACAACATACGACTGTGTTGTCATACTTATGGCGCTGTTAATTTAAGAGTTGCATCTTACAGCCATATACAACCTTGTCATGTTATGAAAATACAGATTCTTATTAGTACACAACAAGATGAAAGATAGATACGGGTACACGAATTAATGAAACGGCTTCCACATGACGAAGAAAATAAATGTGTTTCTACTCGAACGATCACAGCAAGGCTTGGTTGCAAGATTCCTAGTCAACACGTGGAACTATTATATTGAGTTACGCGTAACACGACAGGAAACGGGGAATGTCACTGCAGGCTACGATGCCGATCTGCATTGAACACGTGCTTGGAGTTGTAAAGTATCTACTAAAGAAAACTGCTAGGCGAGTCGATGACCTAATGTTAAGCAGCGAACAACAGTGCAGACGGCGCAGTACAATCACAGTTATTTAGACGAAGCATTGAACAAACATAACTTAGCATTACGACTTCAATGATTCCAACTTATTTTCCAGCAAACTGATCAGTAACGTCACCATTTGGTAGGGCTCAATGTTCTAGAAAGAAATCGGTTCTGACCGATCGAAATCCAAAATACAGAAACACCAAATCTGACAAGATTCAAGCGCCATATTTTTCAAAAGAAGAGAAATGCTCATTTTGTGATCCACAATCTGGTGAAGCTCAAGTGTAGTACCTTCAAACATGCGCCCTTCATAAACATATATTAAAGGGAAAGTATGCGGATTTTCACTGGCTGACTAATTTTATTGACATGCCAAAACACAGTACAGCGGTCTGTATATGTCATAAAATGTGACTAAATAAATACAATAAGTGTATCTGTATTTTGATTGGCAAAATGTCCTACGGACTCATCGCCATTTTATTCCTTTGCTGAACCATGTATTATCGGTTATATAAACAGATGAAAGGTATTGCACGGAACACATTTTGCATAGATCTTGTTGAAATGTTATTTCAAAAGTACTGTTAAATATGGTGAATCATAAATATAAATGTCGTAAAGCTCGGCCGTACAACAAGTCGTGCTCTAACTGAAAAGATAACGCCGTTCAGTTCGTTCTGCCCATTCATTTTCGAATTATCGTTTACACAATTTCTAATCTGCGGGAAAATATATGCATGCAATGTATATTTAAATATATATGTATACTAAAATATATTATTAATGTTGATGCAATTTCAGATCGATCAATAAAGAGAACTGAAGAATTTTGTTAGATGAAACACTAATAGCTCCGAACTAGTTAACCAATGAAAATCGCTGCACATTCGCGTTAATGTCGGGCTGCACATTTTGCACGGGTAGCCAAATACTCTTGGCCATGGCACGAATACTTTTTATATCCTGGTTCTTTGGTGTGCTTCGTGATACGTAAATCGCACGATTTTCTTTCATCATTGCAAGTAAGGAATATTGAGGCGGCAGACACCAAAAGTAACAACCCACGCATTCATGAACATTGATGTTATCACAGTTGTCACGACTTACATTAATTTTATGTGCAGATTTTACATACTATTTTTACTTAATTTGTTTTACTCCTAGTGTTTGTTGAGAAATGACTCAATTCAATTCGTGATGGTATTTTATAATAACACATGACTAGAAACACGATAACATTAATTAATATATGGAACTATTTTACGTCTCGCGTGTGCATTTTACGTTTCCTGTGTGTAATAACTCGTAAACAACAATTCGCCAGAAGTCCATTGTGCATTTATAATTAAGTTGCGGATGTGGCGATAAGGTGATTGGCATCAGTACTAGGGAATGTGCTAAAGTAATGCATATCAACTATTGCTAATTACATAACATCATCACGAGAATGTGCGTGGTGAGTATCCGTGTAAGTGACATGTATAATGGTATCACATAAGGAGAATATACACGATAACCGTGGTTTAAATACAAAAAATAGTTCACTTGAAGCATCAGAAACACATAAGGCATATGACGAAAACTCCACCACATTATTTAAACACAAAATCTTCGTTTAACACATATTAAAGCACCACGTGAATACAAATATAAAACGTAAACAATTCAATATGTTGCAGTTCTGGCAAACACGCGGCAACAGCAAACATCGACTACACACGTAACCATCAGCTGATAAATCAGTAATGTAATTATTACATTTATTACATCTTTGACACACGTTTATTGGAAACACTGTAAATTAGCGCCAAAACGTTGGTAATACGTGCGTGTTTTCTAATCACACTGCTTACAATAAAATCACATATTTACCCGGTTGTGTTAATTTACACTGCAAAACTGTGGTCTTGAATGAGAGTCAATGTCTCGGAGAAGTCGCTGGGTCAACGTTAACACAAAAACAGACCGACACAAACATAAACACAACTGACGTAAGACCACACTGAAAGAATCCCCAAGTCAAGAATTAGCAATATGCAGCTTATATGAATTTCTGAGAGGACTCGTACAGTGTTGATTGAGTTAGAACTGCTGTCTTTCCTCAGCGTTGTATCAGAGCTGTCAACTAACACTGCATTCTGCCTGTAGAAGTTAAATATGCTGGGAAATTTTAAAGAATATTCTTGGCGAAATTATGTCGGAAATGAAGGAAACGTCACAGTGGCCTCCTAAGGGGGAATCTAATGTGGTCTCACCCCAACTGGACTGACTTAGCTAACGAACGGACTGTTCCACCGCTACAACACCGTACATTTGGCTTTCTCCTTGAAGGGATTGTCGCTCTGCTTGGCGAAGCCGTTCATGAGTGCGTCGTTCTCCTGATGCCGCTCGCAGTACTTCACCATCTCGGCGACGCACTCCGACACTGGAAGTCGCTGTACGGCCGACTCGATGCGCAGCTGCTCGACCAACTTCCGTTGCGCCTGCAGGCCTTCGTGCAGCTTGTTCATGACGCGGACGGGTTGGACGACGACGCAGGCACAGATGGCGACGAAAGACGTGCTAGGCGTTGCGAGAAACCTACAAAGGCACCATCGTGAGTTTGTCTTGTTTGGTGACGAGATTGATGTTGAGTTGGCTGGTCTGCCATAAATAGTAAAATTACATCGACGGGGACCTTGTTCAACTTTCCTTTCATGTACATATACCACCACTTTATAACCCCACGCCATATCTCATTTTGACGGAGACAGAATACACTTTCTAACGACGTATGACGTGGCCTAGTGTAGGTAGACAAAGTAGATATGCAACGATTGTAATTGTACAACGTTTGCGGAATGGCACAGTTGTGAACATTCATCATTTAATGATGACCTTGTTTGACCCGAACTACACACCTATTGCACCACTGGATAGCTCTCCGCGGTGTCCCGTATTTATGGGGAGACAGTAGGCTTTCCAAAGGTATATGACATGGCCGTGAGCACAGGTAGGTATCGAAGATATTTCACAGTTTCGAATATTTATTACTTGACGTCGACTGTTTTCGACGCTCCACACAAACTCCATCAACTGGCAGGTCCATGGCATATCTCATTTTGACGAGGAGAAATTATTCGTTCACATAAAATACGATATGTACATGGAAATGACGTATTTACTTCCTTTTAACTTTAAAACGTTTGCGGTATTGCAAAAAATATAATATAATTTTACGGTTTCCAAGTTTGACCTTAGCTGGACACTTACCATACGAGGCAACAGCCGCAAGTCATACCTCATTCTGACGGGGGAACAATAAGCTGTCCAACAACTGTACATGACATCGCTATTTCGTAATTAAGTAAAGTAGATATGCAACCATTATATGTATAATGTTAAGTCGTTTGTGGAAGCGCACAGTTTCGAAAATTCATAATTTGACAGTGACCTTGGATTCACGCTTACTATACTGATTGTGGTTAATTTTTCATTGTTTGAGTTTATTTAATCAAACCGAATATTCGTTTTCCAACCATTTTTTGTGAAGCAGGAACTAATAATGTAGGCTAACCTGCAAAAACGGTGCAGTAAATTAAATACATTTGCTGTCTGTACAAATCAACAAACTTTTCCTGATGAACTACTGGTATGATGCTTTATTATAGTTACAAATGGTTAGTTTATTAACCCTTTTAGTTACATATCCCCAAAATACTTTTTTCCCTTTAATGAACGTACCTCGATGCATGAAGCGTAATATATATATGAATTACAAGTTACACATGATGCAACATTCATACCTATTATACCAATATTATTATGTTTGTTGCAAGGGATTATTAATTGTGAGATCGTGTTATTTGTTTCTCGTGATCACAACAGGCAATTCATCAGGTGGGATATGGGGTATCCTGCTAAGGCAACCTCAAACAGTTTAGCTATCTAAACACCTTCCTTTCGCCAATTAAACTCATCTTTTTGGGCCTATGCATATAAAAAGAGTTATTAAAGACTGATCAGTTGCAACCACACTCCAGCACATCAATCCAATATATAATATTTGAAGATGCTGACGTTGAGTTTACAAATAAACGTTAATCGACTCCCGGTCAACCGGTGAGCGCGGACGTAGAAACGACTGTGTCGTGAATGGATGGGAGTTCGTTTGAACAACACAATTTGGACAGTTTCGTTTGTCAGAAACAATTGTTGTACGCGCTCTTATACCCTCTTTAACAAACAAAAATGGGCCAAGTGGCCCTGAAGTCCTTTGGACTAATACGTCTATATGTGACCCCGGCTGATCAAATGAGTGATAAGTCAGAAAAATTGTAACATTGTTTTCTTACATCCTTGTAAAGGTTTGGTAGGGTGCTTTACACGGTTTCAAAAAATATGACTGCTACAAAAATTGGCAAAGTTATGGAGCATTGAACATGGTAGGATAAAAAAGTGAAAATGAAGAAAACGGCTGTTGAAGTTTTACATTATATATGCAAATGGATTGCATGGAAATATTACATGCACAACATTCAAATGTGGCACACAGTATGTAATATGTATGTTATGTTGCAACGATACACTGGAAGTACAAATGTGCTGCTACAAAGACTTATCAAGTTATGCCAGATTATGTCTTCATGTGTAAAACTAAGAGGACAGATTATCTGAGAGTAAAAGGTAGACTCACTGTTTGACAGTTTAAATCCTACAGGCAACTGTCCAGTTTAACAGGGGTCTAGTGACCTAATGCTGTCTGTTGACACAAGCTACTGCCAGTGACCAATTACAGATTAGTCACAGTTTCCATCAAACAATAGCAGGCAGAGAATCTTAGCTCCACAGCTGGGTGTAATACACAACCAGAGCCACCACTGATTCATGGTCAAGTAGATTAGCTCAATGCACCAACTAAGACAATACACAACACTGTGAGTGACAGTGTCCATAGTGAGGCCTAAGCAGTGTCATCATTGCTGAATAGATAAATTAAACCTGCCAAGTGGGTGACATTCTGCACAAGTGTTCATTAGTCCTTAGTGATTGTTCAGAACACTAGACTGACCACATACCTAAACAAAGCGAATGCAATAGGTGAAGAACAGGCAGCGTTCAAATAGGGGTATTGGTTGAATTGTATTTGTCTCGACGCAAAAGGCTTTATTATACCTTCATCGATTATAAGAAACCATTTGATTTAGTAGACCGGTCCTCCCTGTGGTCTAAGATAATTTCATGCGGTATTAATGGTATTGTGTTGAAAGTTGTATACAACATGTACAAAAATGCTAAATCATGTATAAATGAGGGCCAGGCTGTGTCAGCCTTCTTCTCATGTGTAGAGGTATGGCAAGGAGAAAACGTGTCCTTTGTTATTTGCTATTTACCTGAATAATTTTGAACACTGTTAGTCACAATTATAACGGACTTGACATGGCAGCTAGTTACATTTACAACAACCTTAGTGATGATGATGTAGAAAATGTATGTTCTACTATATGCTGATGACACTAGAATGATTCAATCAAATACAGATTTCTTGCTTGTGTATAGCGGAACTATGTCAACTCTTCTAATGGTTGACATTTGGTTGTTTCAGGTGTTAACTATATTGTGAATCTTTAATTATTAGTCTATATTGATACAATTGATTTACACAGTACCATGTCTACACAAGGCATGGCAAGAGTAAACAGAACAGTAGAATGCATTTGATATCAATAAAGTGTACGATATTTCACTCTATAGTTGTCCAGAATATAAATTTTCTATGTTTGTCACCTACAGGTGACAGAATATTAATTTTCTATGTTTGTCACCTACAGGTTTCTATAGACAATACATCTTTAACCAATATACACCACAATCACACCATTTTATAATAATTAAATGAACATCAAAATAAACACAACTTGCAATTATAGAAAATCAATAGTTTTGAAGATACATTTAAAAAGTGTTAGGCAACTGTTCAGTCTAACAGGGGTCAAGTGTGTCTACTCTGCCTGGGTGCTGTGACCAATTAAAGGTCAGTCAAGGTCTCAATGGACTGGGCTGTAGAGATTAGTCACATCTGTTGATTTTGTGGCACAATACACAACATCTAATGTTGGGGTGGTCTCAAGGGCCCTTCTCAAAACCACATCACTAGATAATGTAAACGTTTTGCACTTTGGGGGCCCCTTAGAATGATTCAATCAAATACAGATTTCTTGTATAGTGGAAGCACCCTAAGATACATCTAGGCAAAATTAGAAAAAAAGTTGCTGAACATAAAAAAAAAAAGGCCAAATGTTACATTTTTACAAGTTTTGGGGTCCTTGGAGGCCCTAGGGAGCCCTTAAAATGATTCAATCAAATACAGATTTCTCGTGCATAGTGGCAGTGCCCCAAGATATGTCTATGCAAAATTAGAGAAAAGGTTGCTGAACGGTTTCTGAGATACGGCAGCTAACGGCGGACGGCGGACGCAGAGTGATGGCAATAGTCCCTTGGACCTTCGGCCAAAGGACTAAAAACATGTCGATCTATAAATGGTCAATTGAATTGTCTTCAAAGCAAAACTGTGTTGCTACATTTTCAGGATAGACGGACAGTTAAAATCATGTATAACACATTCTATTTGCGTTTAGATGTTCTGTCCGGTTGTTTTGAACCGTGCATATAATAAACAAAAGAAACAATCCCATCTATACATTTATTAAACGAAGCGAACTTTGAACAGTTGATATTGTGAACTTAACATTGAAAACATGATGTCAAGTGGGAAAAGTTAAAACTATATTTCTTTACAAACATTCCACATTTAACGGTATTTTGTAATTCATCATCGGTCGGCGGGGGTCGAAGCATAGATGAGCAGTTTCAGTATGGGTCGACATTAATGTTGTAATTAACGACGAATAATCTTGTCTAAATTTATTAACACACCTATATAGTGTGTACGAATTACCTGAGAAACATTACCTAGTGTTAGGACGTATTTCCAGTGCGAAAGATCAGCAATGTCATCAGAGTTTATTTGCGAACAACGTAGTAAGTATAGTAGTACTGGGGTGCGAATTAGTATAGTATGAGTGTTTCGCACCTCAGTACTACTATACTACTTCATCGATATGACGGAACAAGTACGTAGTACTGACACAACAGTAGAAGGTGGAACAATAGCAGGAATGCACAAAATCAGCAGAGTTGAGCGACAACAGGAAGCAGACAACGTCTAAAAGCACAGCTCTGACACCGAACAAAAAGTTTATGCGACCGGCGAGACAACCGTAACATTGTAGCGTGACCGTCAACTTCGGTGATCATTTGTCATGTTAGTACGCACATTGGTCAAGATATAATCATAAGGGCATCAATCGGCTTTAATGGTAAATCAGGGATATAGACGCTGGCTGGAACACATCTCGATAGAACATGTGTAAGCACCTGCATTATGGGGGTAACACCGAGAACATACATATGCAATGGTGGCAACTGACTATGTGCATGATTCGATACATTATCGTTTACCTCCCACTGAAATGAACTGGCGTGACATAACCGCCCCCCTCTTACTGATCACTGCCCAGATGTATTCTAAACATCGGTTTGTCCATGTCCTTTTGCATGGATTGGACAAACAAAGGTTATCCGTTATACTGAATATTGGTTATGGTTGTGCTGCTTACTGTCTGTCGTGCACTATAAAAATACCATTATATTCACGGGCAACGGTGCACAATTCTACCAGATATAATTTTCGTCAGTTGCCACACCATAATGTATTAACTACGCTAACAATAAATATGAAACAACCATAGAAGGACGAACATACATCAAGCGACAACATATATTTGCGCAGCGCAGCCACGGATTTAAATCATTCATATCAGTATTCGATTTACAGTGTCCGCTGTCTGCAAAGATCATACTCAACTACACGTAACTAAAACTGACACACGTACGCAGCTACATATGTCACTCTTCGACGACAAAGCTCCATCGAAAACAACACCGGCCAATATGGCGCGTCAGGCTGCACTGCCACGTGACGGTAACGTGAACGCCGCGCACGCGCTAGAGTATGGCGCAACCACTTTTCTCCAAGTACGGGTTGTCCTTGCGGTTAGCGAAGCCGAGCACGAGTCGGTCCTTGCTGCCGTGTTCCTCCATGTAGGCGACCATGTCCCGCACGCACTCCGACACCGGCTTTCGCTGCATGTTGCACTCGATTCGCAGCTGCTCAACGGCTTTCTTCTGCTGTGCGACGCTCGACATGGTTCGGTGCTAGTGGCGGAGGGGTGCGATACCGTGTCTGTAACAGCCTTCAACCGAGAAGACAGAACAGACTGCTTATACGGCGTGCGGCTCCAAGTGGGGTTTACATACTAAAGTTTACGAATTGTTAGCCGTCTTATCAAAACTGTACACTTGCAACATTGCGCAATATTATGCAATCGGTGTTGCCGAACATCGGGTAGGAAGAACAGGTATGCTTATAAATTTACACTGTCGTTTTGACATACGTTTTTGGCCGTTTAAGTAATTTGGAAGTGTGATACTACTAAACGGTAACACGTCTGATCGTTTATCGTACACACGTATTAATGAACGAAACTTTATATCCTAACACATTAACAACCACAATCGTGTTAACGGTCCACCATTTTTAAATCTAACTTGACAGTTAGCTGTTTAAGAATATGATTCTTACCGTTCAGCATGCAACAAAAATATAATATTCGGGTCGATGTAATCTAGGAAACACGGTTAATCCTAACAAAAACGATGAGACTATTTGAAACAACTGAAGTTCATTAAAGCAAATGTTTGGGCAGCGATTAAGTGAAATTTGTATCATTTATATTACATAACATATAATCTGACTATGCACCTTTAAAGGACACAACGCTATCCACACTATGTCGATGTATAATTTAACGATGCAGGCATTGTTTCTCACCTAATGAAAATATAAATGGCCGGACCAAACCATGATTATGAGGTTAACGACGGTGTTCAGAACATTGCAATATTTAAATTCCTGTGTATATACTGGTAATAAACACGTGTAAAAATAATGATCATTATGCTGTCCGGCTATCCCATTATGTGATCACCGTTTAAATCATGTCCATCGACAATGTTAGCCAGGAAGCATGGGATTCTCTCTATTTTCATTCTAATGAAGATTTACATTTACACAGCCTACTTATGCGTTCCGCTATTTTCTTTACGTACCATTGATTGTAATGGTAGTGAACACTCCATAATGAATCCAACCCTGGATTAAATAGGCGTCCCAATAAGTTTACATAATGCACACCAAGCCGAATCATTTGCCACATATTTTGGCCACGTAACATTCGAGCAGATGACATACTAAAACACGTCACTTCTGAGTACAGTGTATTAGTATTCACATTCAAAACAGCACATTACAGTTACACAGTTGGCAGACTTCCTCCAAAAACGTCAGAAATTAATATTGTATAAATCTAACGAAGTGAATACATAGTAACATACACATTTATATTTGCACAATAATGCATTTCATGTTGTGTATGCCATAACTTTCTTGCTTACCCAATATTATTTTTTTAAATGGTTGTCACATTTTAATAATTACCTTTAGTCGTTTTGTACATAGCATTCATACACGCTGTGTGGTCACGTGTCCAAATTGACTAACTACAGTATTGCAGCCATTTCATTACTGGCATAATAATATATAAAGTATATAATGAGCTTAAATGTGTTGATCAAATCACTAGTATGTCTTAAACTGTTTCAATATTATGTTTAATTAATGTGTTTGACTAAATACTCTAATAATATAAAACAATCCTTAATAATTTAAAATCATAATTTCCACCATACAATTATTTGGGCCGCCATTTTGGATCGCATTTTCACAGTACATGATCGATGTATCTACGAAACAGGGTTCATTAATTAAGGACATACTGATTTATTATTTCTCAAGAATCCGAATAAAACAGCTCTTGAATTTCATGTGCTTCCAGAGACACTATGCATACTACAAGCTGCAGTTGGCTTCTGCTACACCAGCCTGTCTCAAATGGTATAACGACATATTTGTATCGCAGCATTGGTCTATTTCACACATGTCCTGGATAACGTTTAATCATGCAGACAAATCTAACAGGGATTACAAAGTCTTGTCACATTGAAAATGACATTTAAATGCACTCACAGTGATATGGACACTGTCTTTGATAGTTAGCTACACGACTTCTATAATTATTGCTTCAAGTAAATGTTTCGTTAGCAGAGTCGAGCTGATAATGTGTCGGCATTGTCAGGTAGAGCTAAATTAGATTAAGGTGGCGTTTGGATAGTTTTTGTCAGAAGAGAAACAGCTCTAACCAGGCAACATAATAACAACGTCGGATTGTTGTCGTACAAAAATCGCACTCCGAGGAATTGCCACTGCACGATTCACCTCCGAAGATCTGAACATTTATAATCATACTGAAGTTACACCTTAATCACACGAGGCCGAAGTTAGCGATTTGAAGGGGTATCTAAAATAATAAGATAAAAAAATCAAGACAGCAAATTGGCAAGTCTGGTGATTTATGCTAGCATTTTTCGAATTATCTCATTTATTTCAGTGTATATGTGCGCGCGTGCGTGCGTATGCGTGTGGTCTTTAACAAAGATGAAAATATTGTTAATTTCGATTTTCTTTGAGATCAAAACATCGGAGAATTCAGTTATTTTACTATACGAAATTCCAACAAATGCCGTATGTGACTATACGTTAGTGGTGTAGACTCTCTATAATTATAGCATCGCATCGCGTCTTTAACTGCATACCGATTGCCATGGTCCTTAAACAGTTAGACGAACCTACTCTCTACGTTGAGTGCTATAAGTTTACCGGTAACATCTGGCTAGTGCAACAAATAATACTAGTGCCACACAAAATGTACACAACGTAAGGAAATGAACAAGGAACACAATGTGCGGAACAAACATGCGACTACAACAAGAACCCGTCTCCCTACAATTTTTATGAGCTCATAAAATGCGATTCCCATCACGCAGGCTAGTTTCATCGTAAAGTGGCACTGTGAAATGTAATACTCTCCAGCCGTAGCACGGACAAATACTGCGGATATTACGTCCCATGGTTACAATACAATCTTCTTTTACGGTTATTCTCCCGAGGAAGTGATAAGCTTTAATATGCTTGTGATAGAATCAGTTGATGAGCTCACTATTTGAATGAAACGAACAACAGGGAATGGATTTGCGGCTACACAACTGCGCATGCGAGAGGACACGTTTGATGAACAAATCACTCAGGAAACACTAAAAGCAAGATGATGATTTTCGTGCTGATCTTGCCCATCGGAACATGTCTATTTTAAATAATTTGACGAAAGGCCTTAAAACACTTTGTATGTACGATCAGTTGGTATTTAGAATTACTATGTTTTATGTAATTAGTGATATCATTGTTTATGGTAACAAAATAAAACGTTGCGGAACGATGCATGCGTCATCGCCTGCCCATGATCAACGTTTCATCGCTATACAAAATGTGTTAATTTTAAAACTAACGACTTCACCATAAAACTCAAATGCTTCTACTGTAACATTTTGCTTTTATGGGTAGTTATTATAAGGGCTGGTTTCATTAGTTCGTAAAGTCCAAAAAGTGTATAATGTTTCGTTTCAATCCAGCACCAACAAGTACTTTATGGGTAACGATCCAAAATGGCTTCCAGATCCATTAATTGCCGGGTTGAACCGCTGATCAATGATTTCAACGGCCGTGATATGGTTGCGTCACTGTCCGGTTTTAATATCCACGATAGTAGTGATGTGCATAGGTCGATAGGTGGCGCCACGGAGGCGATTTATTTCCCCGTTGATGATCAAACCACCACCCACCATACGTAATGCTACACGTTTTGTGGACTTCACGAACTTCCGCAGCCCCCATTCCGTTTAGAAGATTTCGTGTCCCAGTATAATATCTTTATCGCTTTTTCAAAAATTACGAGTATTTATTTACTCGCGAGTTTTGTTTCCATTCTTCCCCGAGTGAGTAAGCTGTCGTTATACAAAACAGCAACGTCGACACTGGCTAGCTATTGAACGAAACGGACAATCCGCTGAGGTAACTGACAGCGATACCCTCGAATTGGTTATACTATGACGCATTAATAAGGAGGTTTACGATCGGCCACATTGATTTCCAGAACATTACGGCGAATCATCCCACAATTGGAACTAATCCCACGCATATGGATGTAACAAGTAGGCAAAACGCTGTCGGTAGTGTCGCCTAAAAATAATATTCAATTTGCAGGCTACATACTTAGAAATAAAGAGAACACAAATGATTACGAAACGATGAGCTGTCTAGAATATTGAGAAAACAACCAGATACTAGAAATTAACCGTGCAGTTATTTGTGCAGACAGTGCCATAGCCAGAACGTTTCATTAAATCGACAAACCTGATATTTTCTAGTAAGCAAATTTCGGTGGTAGTTATGTAGTCATTACGTTTTAGAAGAAGCGCACGCAGAACCGATATTTTCGAAAGGAACCGTCACGGGGAATTTGACTGTTGACTACATAAGCTTTAGTGCAATAATAGTAAACGCAATGTCTCGCCCGCCAAACGTGTACGCCAGATAATAGAAATATCGCGGTGCTAATAAATAATGAGATATTTGATGGGTGAGAACTTTTACAAGATCGAGTCGGCGGATGGAGATATTTCTTATAGGGCTGTCCGATGAAGGTTCGAGACGAGTGCTGGAGAACCTTATAAGGAACATACATCATAAAGCATACATTTATATCATAAACCTCCTGGAAGCGATACAGGTTGGAAAATCTCTGTTAAAATGTCTGGCTGCGGCACCGGTAGAGAAATCTGGAAATAAATTTATATTTAGCCTGCCCTATCCAGACAATGCCACCTGGCACTGATGACTAAACCTATCAATATCAGTAGGCCGTACTTAAGCCAAACGAACGGTCATGCTTTGTTTCTATATTATATGTGTTGCAAAGTACACAACATTCGTTCGGTTCATTTCGCAACACCTGCACGGGTAGCCGAGGCATTAAAATGACAAGCGGAGAAACTGCATTATAAATATATAATTGTGCTGATCGTGAAAGTCAAATCTGTACTTTTGATCAGTCAAGACTTGTTTTCATTATAAAAATAAAGGTCACACAATTTTAGGATATGTGTTGTATATCTGATATATTATTTATATAAAAAAAAGTATTTTTCATGTTCATAAATACAATGTCATGTTTCATGCACAACACAGTTCACATGTTAGACAAATAGTAACACCAATTGTCACTATGATATGATACATTCTTTCCCAATAAAGCTGCATCCTCAATAATGTTTAACCTGTCATGGGTGAATTAGGTTCTTTGATTTCCAAACATGTAGTGTGTGAAAGTAATACCTGCAGTTATTTTAATAGACAGTACATACTTTTGATTAAATGGTTGAAATAACTTACTTCGGTCGTCGCATCTTTTAATTTGCTAAAGTCAATTGCTGGACCGATAATTATTCAAATCACTGAACTTGTCGTCAACATGGGTTTTTGTGAGTACAAGAAAAGTTTACAGCAACACAAAATCGTATTGTGAAGATTCCAGTTTTGAAAATCACTTGTATTAATGTTTGGTAATATACTTTATTAAAACGTCGCACAAACGAGATAGCTTGTTGTTTTGAACATTAGGTAGGGTTTATTGTCACAAAAAGAAATTGAAACGAGATGAGCGAAGAAAAGAATTGAGGAGGCACCCCTAACCGAGGCACAATCATCAAGAACAAATGTAATACATATACCGTACATTTTCAAACAGAAGCACGCTATATAATAGCAATGCACCCCTCCCTTTTTAGAGTGAAACCACTTGCACAATCACTCCCATCAGGACCATGTGCACAGTTCAAAGTTTTTAATATTACCGTGTATACAATAACACGTGTCCTATACTGTACTTGCCTACATTTCAGCTTAATGTTGACTATTTCTTACCATAGCGTGCTGAGCATCCATTGGAAACTATACGGTATTAATGATTCAAAAATTAATGTGGACCAACAAAGGCAGTGTAATTGTTTTATTCGTTGTTAATAACTTAAACTATAATTTATTACACGATACATAGTTCACGTGCTATGACAACGCGGACTGTGGTCTGAGACGGCCCAATAACTAACAATTCGCCAACGTTGGACACATCTAAACTGGACATAATGCACTTGTACTGCTAAAATGTAATTACTGGACAAGAAAATATTGGATGAATACCTACCGATGATAGTTAAGCACAAAAAAGATGCAACTGATATACAACATGGCGACCGTGGTAACGAAACGTGTTATTGTCGTTTCTGACCGACGGCTAAGCGTTTATCCAAACAGGGAGTATGTATGGCACATAAGACGAGGCAGAATCACCTAACACTGGCAGTAATTTGTAGGTCACTTTCTTTAACACACACACACTTAATCACAACATTTACGTATAGGCCCCTACAAACCGAAACAGAGTCTTTTGCGAGAATAATTGTGTCAACCATACAGCGTTATGAATTATGCAATCGGATAACTAAATAGGATCACTAAATATGAGCGCATGAACGTTCGTAGATCTTAGCTGTTTGGCAGTGATATCGGCCTGTCACAATACGTTTCTATCTAGGTGTGTACTTTGTGGCAAAACGTTATCAATTTTACACATGACAACAACAATGGTGTATATGTATGTGTGTGTATATATATATATGGATTAATAATTCTACCGCCAAGGATGAGTACATTTTCCGCATTTAGACCATACTTTTATATTCAGTTTATCGTACATTTTCCCTTTCCAGTAAAAGACTAACCCCACGACATTTGTGTAACACTTATACATGTCAAAGAACGGTATAAAAAGTATCGTTCGTTTGAACAACAATAATGGCTTGAACGGAACATATTACAAATTGTAACTTAAATGCAGCATATGCAAAGCACAGTATTGCAGTGATCACAATGAAGTAACCCTAAATCGCAACCGCACCGTAGCTTCACAGACACGAAAATGCAACTTGAAAAACCGACAGCTTTCACAAGGCAGCGAACCTGGACGTACCATCGTATCTGTTGATAAAAATCTCCATTGAACAGATATCGATGTCAAGACCTTAATCTTAATATCGACAATCGATTACCAAGCTGACATAATTTGTGAAGATTTAAAAAGTTAATATAAAATCGACAATTGTATATAACGTGATTCTAAAACCCGACATACATAGGACAATCGCCATGGACTAGACAGAGATGTAACCAGACATGCCACAGGTTACGGATTCCCGTTTTTATACGGATTTGCATCAAATGGAAAAACCGCTACAAATTACTCATTTGCTTGTGTCGAAGAGCAATATTTTGATGTTACACAGATTTCTAATAAACATGTTTGATGTAGGGGGTCTAGGCCTACAGAATGTGTTCGATGCAGGGGATCTAGCCCTACAATGTTTTTTGTAACATAACAGATGGCAATAATCGATCGAAATTTGGACGCAATATAGGCCGGTTAACGAATGAAAAAAATGTATAGACTTAAACAGAATTTCAAACAGAAAATATGGATTTAAAAAAAATAGTGGCATGACTACGTGTGGTGGTTTCGTGCGGCGAACTGTTGGCGGGTTGCGAGATTCGCTGAGCCCGTGGTGTTGGCGCCTATAATATAGCGCAGCCGCCCTTCTCCATGAACGGATTTTCCTTCTTATCAATGCCGCACAAGAACGGGTCGTTCTCCTTCGCCTGCTCCGTGTAGGCGACGATCGCCTTGATCGTCTGCGACAGCGGCATGCGCGTCATGCTGCACTCGATGCGCAGCTGCTCGACGAGCTTCCGCTGCTGGGCGACGGCACCGGACATGGCGAACGGGAACGGGCGGGGCGGCGACACAACACCGACACGACGACTACAACTACGACACCTGCACAACAGAAGCAACAAGAGAGCGGCGTCAGATCCCGCACACCGTCGAGACACCTTGCTCGCTCGGTCCGTCACTCACCCGCCTACCACCAGATGGTGCTGCGACCATACTTTAGTTAGAGTGAACGCATGGGACTGTCGGGGTTTTGATGGTATGTGGAATTAATTAATCATAAAATGTGATAAGCAGTTAAGTTTATATACTTTTAAGCCCTTTTTGCGATTGTAAAATATTTTCATTCTTTTACTTCAGGCACCAATTATCAAGTTATTATTAAATATAGATACATCGATATATCTTAATCACACAAACATAACGATGGATTGTTGCGAAAGATTGCTATCCGCACATGATCATTTTGCTGAAACCTTACACACAATTCTGCCTTTTTACTTACACATTGAGTTGAATTGGTTTCAACGTTATATCGTATAGGGTCTGTTCTACACTTCCTGTCCAATTCTTCTGAACCATTTATTGCTATCGTCCATTCATTAATCAGTTTCATCTGGTGAACATTCGATTTCATTGTTCGACATAAAATATCTAATTATGTATACATTCTTCCATGTTCTCTTCTATTCGTCGCTATTTTCTCCAATAATAGTTGGCTTCTTCGGGCTGTGACAGTTCTATTGTTCAATATTATTTACTCTCAATCGCCTTTCATTCACAATTGTCAATATAATAGTTCATCTCTCGCTGCATCTAACGATGTTTCCATTTCCGCCTACCCCAAATGAAACTCGCAAAACGCATTTGACATAATCGACAAGACTTTTTTGAATACTTTTATGTTGCTTGGTGATGACGTTAGCCCCATGTGTTCACTTTAACGCACGCACAAATCAAACCATTTCCAATACAATCCTTGTAAACATCGAGTGGCGCAGAATATTTCTTAAACACACGTTATTAACATTATGTTACCAGGCTTGCGGTTTAAGGCTTACAGTTTAGCTTAACATGTGGCGGCACGACGGCGAGGTCAGGATTTCGAGAAGCTGAGGACCCAAAAGAAAGTACCACTAACATCGACACGACTTGCATACAATCGACCCTGCTGCCATAGACTCCAACAAGGTTTAGTTACCGTGCATCGAGGCAACTACTCTCCGCGTAGAAAGTGTGTGACCAATATGTCTGGTCATTTAGCAATCGGTCTGGCAGCAAAAGTCGACTGTTCTGATTAGGTACATATATACAGTGGGTAGGGTATACACGAAGCACAAAATAACAAATGTATACAGGATCATAATACAAGTATCGACGCTACTAATCAGTAATCATAAACGTCGGAACCGGGGGTTGGGGGCTCAGGCCTCCATAATTTTGGTGGGGGAGGGCTGGATATAGGCTTAGCCCCCAATATTTCAACAAGTTGGGTGCAGGTGGAGGTTTCTGATGGGCCTCAATGAGAATGCAGTTGGAGGGTTTTGGTGAGCCTCAGCCATCCCCCCAATATTCACCACATTCCGACGCCTATGGTAATGCAACGAAAATCTAGCGGTGTCTTGGTTAGACGAGGCTCGGCCAAATAACATATCGGGACAGTGTGGCTAGTAACTTAAGGAAAACTGCGTATTAGTTTGCACACGGCCAGACATTGTCGACGGATTTGGAATACAATATGTACATTGTAGGTTCAACAAAACCAACACGGTTACACCGCTTACACGGACCAAGCACAAATGCAACATAAACATATTTTTAAATCACTGCCACACTAAATCTACAACACGAGATAAAGCGAATGTTTATGCAGTCTCGCATGCAGATAAACACAGAAAAATCATACACAAAGTTCAAACAAAAGAAACATGCTTATGGTGGAATCGACAATCATGCAGGTAGGGTGGAAACGGGTTTTCTCGTCATGCTCCATGCACAAGACTGCAACTACAACTGGTTTCTAGAAACGGGCACAAAGACATTCAGCAAACTATCCATGCTAGTTCTGGCGAAATTATAGCGGCAACACAAACACCCTGATATCCGGTGAAGTCCAAGTAACCGCTGACGTGTCGAAAGACGATTACTGTTTTCACAGGAAACTAGAACGGCCCTACATCTTAGCCGTTGCCAATTAGCGTTTAGAACCAACACCCAACAAATAAAACACGTTTAACGAGAGCAAGATGATCGAGGAAACCAGCGGTTGGCTTCCTTCACGCGGACATCAGCGCAACACAGACGTACGTGCAAATGCATAACAGGCATGCGTATAGATTAGAAACTTGCATAGACAAAGCGGTGCCACGCTGACAATCTTGCGTGTTCGTCGAGCGGGCTCCCTCCCCACGGCGTGCGGTTACAAAGCGGCAGCGTTATCCAGACAGCGACTGTTCCTGTTGCAAGCACACTGCACGAGAAGCACGCGCGACAAAGGCTAACGGGTGGTGGTGGCGCCTCGCGGTACGCACACGACAGGCATTGTGAAAACCCTAGCCTCGCTGAGGCGTGTGTCGTGCGAAAAACAACGGTCATTCACTCACTCATTCACTGCCACAAAGGCGACATGCTCTTACCTTTAGACGCAGCGGGATCGGAGGAGCGGGTCGCGTAGGTCGTCGTCGATACCTGGGCGGCTTCTGTCAGCAGACGGACAACAAGTGTAAACTCATGGGTAGCCGATGATTTCCAACGAGCTCTGTGCAAGCTATTGTTACACATTTATTAACAGTTTAATACAACTGCAGTTTCCAGGGGTGCTTTGCATGAACTGAGACAACTGACAGTCTAAGACAATGTCTATCCAAGACAATAAACGTCGGGACTTCTGCCGTCGCGAAATTGCTATCCATGGATCGGACGCTAGACCGAGACAATGAAGTCAAGAGACTTTAACGCGATTGTCCCCACATTTTGTGTAGGGCTCATTTTATACGAGGTGATTCCGGGAAACCAAACATTTTTGCGAAGAGCGCAAGCGCCTTCCGTTACTTCCTTCCGGATAAATGTCGTCTGCTTCTAGTTTTTGTAAATATGGAACTTGGAATTGTCATTTTAATTCATCCTGTTTTACGTTGATCCTCATCTTTTTCCATTGTAGTCGTCGATATGACAAGGAAGGGAGTCAAACGCTGACTCGCGTAATCCTTCCCTATTTGTAAGATATCTGTTCACGTGTCATTTGAATTGTTTTTCTCTGCAATGCCGGTTGACATAACAAATCAAATCTTATTTTGCAACAACAACAAACATCAACATAATCGAATACACAAAACAATCGTGTATGCTGTAGTAACACTGGTCTGGCCATCATCATTCATGAACAAGAAAGTATGCTTATGATTAACGACATACATGTACTCCAGGAAAGTCGTAATATTCAACATACTAGTGTGAAGTATTCATACCATCTACAAAACTAAGGAATTAAAGAATATGACGCGACTAGTTCTTACTATGTTTGCTTGATCAGCTTCTTCAGTTCATAATAAAATTATTGTAATGTACCAGTTTGTAATTTATTGCTAATCCACAGATTTACAGGGCGTAATTATATTTGGGCGATAATGTATCTACATATTGTATTGACATCAATTAGTCTAATTTAATGGAAATTACTTTATTGGAATAAAGTGGGATTAATAAGGTACAGATTAAATTTCAATTATGAAATAAAGATATTAGTTAAAACATCAGGAGGGACTAACAGTACCAATACCAGTATGTGGAGGTTTCTCATTGCATATGGTCATTATAGGAAATTATGGACAATCTAAACCATTTAATGAACATTTTAATTAGTTTATCAATTGAATTTACATTTGTTATTATCAAGGTAAAATCATCAAAATATTTTTATTCTTGCAGGGAGCACAGTATAAATACTTTTTAACCGAGTATAAACAAACAAATTTATATTACATGTAAGCATAAACACAACATGCCAATCAACAAGACGTTATAGAATTATATTTATACTCTGTCATTTGTAGACAGGATGGGGTGTCCATAAAACACATGCTACAACAATTATTTAAATTAATATACAAAATAAAAAGGCTACATCATCTTAAAAGCAAAGTATAATTAAACCACTTTTTACTTTGATAAGAAGCTTGATAGAACTCCAAATCTGTATTATGTTTATGCATACACACACCTGTACTAGCACACTTCTTCATTTGTGTTTAATTATCTACCAATCACACATTTATCTAACTGGTTACATCAACATTGTTCCAGATGCTGGCCACAGTTTTGTATCTGAAGATGTCCCGGGTAACAACCCTCAAGCAGCTGTGGGGTACAGTGGTAGTGGTCCATGACACCCAGTGGCCCAGCTTCCTCCTACAGTGGTTCATCAGCAGCTGCCAGTAGATTGGTTTCATCAAGCAGACAAGAGGAAAGAATTGCTGATTTCTCATTGCAGATCCGGAGTGTCTAGTTCTGAAAGAGAAAATTATATATTTTTTCAGGAATAAGGCAGTTAATAGGCACTACTTATATACTTGACTACAAGTGTATCACAGAAGATATTGTACTACAATGTTGAAGTGTCAGAATGTATGTCGGAATAAATTATTTGAATATTAGCTATGTTGTTGTTACAATTTGATTTATTATAAACAGAAGTAATAAGATGTATCTAAACACATTAATTGAACGTCAATTACTTGTCTATGCTATTGAAAATAGCATTGTTTTTTGTGAGTATATACCTTCAACATCGGTGAAGAAGGATGATTTTCTTAGACTCGGGCCATATTGGTCATGCCATTGGATTGATGAATAGCAGACCTGCATCACTTTTGTATAAAGTATCGATATTCTAAATCACTAGCCATTATATTACATCAATGAAAAGCAAAAAATTATTTTGAGTGACTTATGATTGTTCAACGATTGAAACACGCCACCACGTCCATAAATTTGGTATTTACGGAAAGGTCTATTCCTATAACTATTACAACGCAAGTAGAACTACGTAGACAAAAGGTGAAATGTATGCTTTCAACACTACCACCGATTTGCCCATGTGGTGACTTAGTGATAGATGATCTAGAAAAATACGTATCCGAAAATCCAATTTGCATAGGGCCTAATATTTTGTCGAACGTGTTAACTTATCTTAGTCACACTTTAAATGTTTCATACTTCCAGTGACTATATCTGACTAACAATGTATTCAATGCAAGATCCAGTGATATCACAAAGATAAAGTTTACGACGCCACGGCCTGGGTAGGAAAACGATAGATTGGACACACGTTACTGTCACATTCACTATGCACGGTAAAGTTCGAAAACTGCTCTGACTTACCTGAACATTGATGAAATTGATTGTTTTCGATTAATGAATTCATTTTCTTGCTGTTGCGGCACTAGAACTAGAATGCAGGAATTGGTCTCGTCAACATATCTGATCATAAAAACATAATGGCAGCCATTAATTACGAAACAGTCAGAGACAACTGCGTTTAGGCCAGCATTATCGTGGGTCTAAAAATCGTGTTGTTTCGTCTCACGAAAAGTCTGAGACTTCTAGTTGTATACGTTCATACATGGCGATTATCCCAACAAAGTCCCGACATCCGTAAATAGTCCGAGACAACGCTCATTGTCTCAGTTCATGCATAGCACCCCAGTGTACTACACAGCCGACGATAAGTCGATGACCAAGTGCCACCAATCATATCCTGCCATGTTATGATGATATAAATATCAACAACATAAAACTAGCCATCCGACGGGTCGCAGGCGAAACAAGTCAATACATTCACTGGCATTATTGCATGTTATTGTATGCCGTGAAGCTTTCAATACTGGCCGGCTGTGCGAAATTAGATTCCGTGTCAGTGCGGAGAAAACTCGCCCGTTCGGCATCAGGTATTGCATTACTTCTGACAGATCAATGCAGCAGCATTCAATATCACACGGCACATGTGCAGCAGTTGTATTCAATTTTCATCAGGCTCACCGTGAAAAAAACGCTGTCATTACAACCTAATGAAATAGCACATTGCTGGGAGTAATACTTCCAAATATCACGTGTTGCGACAAGACAATATAGTATAATGTGGGTTCAAATATGGCCAACTTGTGTAAGAAGCGGATGTTCAACACCAGTACATTTATAAATGTTCAAATACTGAGGACAAACAATGGATATAATTTTTATTTTGAACGGGTAATATGGTACTCAACATCTGGTACTACACTGGCTCGGTTTTTGTTTCACGACATGTGTTGCTGCATTAAAGTCCCGTGTGTACATGCAGCCACCAACCTTGTAAGTCACAGAGATCTACACAGTATCATTATAAATGTACATATTTATTGTATGAATATAAAACAGAACTGCAGAGATAGCAGCAAAGCATCAACAATAGCAATGGTAATGGATCTGGGATGGTTCGGCGCGGTTGGCATTCGTTTATCTGATATCATTAGAAAAGGGCGCGGCAAAACTATGGGGTAAAGGAAAGAGGTTAGACTAGTCCTGGGTCCGCCTCTGGACAAAGTGTCGTTCTATCACAGACATAGTTCCCAACACTGCCGGGATCACTGGAAACGTACATAACGACAAAACATACATGCTTGATGCCAGCCAACGAAAATCACACGTATCTCCTCTAGCATGCACAACATAAATACTGTCGAATAATTTCTACGCAAACAAAAGGCTACACTGTAAAGCTTGCGAATGCACATGCAATAAGGGTTTCAAACAATTACCTTCGCCTCCATGAACAACGAATACACACATACAAGACATCCAGGTGTTGTTATGGATGAGCGCTTAGTTATATGTTAACATGATGCATAGCTTATACTCACTCTCATGTTCACGCAGTGGGCTACACACTCATGTTTACTTTTATCAAAAATACATAACTTTTAGCAATGCTGTCCCCTGCCTTCACCCTATCCAGTAACGTCCCGAACAACACTTTCAGATCTGTAGATTATATATCAGTTCGCCGGCCTGGAGTGGGAACCGTCTGGCAGCCTAGAACAGTCAGAGGATTGTACACGACTTCTTCTCCTTGAACGGATTGTCCTTCACGGGGCAAAAGAGCGGATCTGCCTGCATGTTCTCTTGGCAGTAGTCGATCAGGCCCTGCACCGACTTGGACACCTGCATGCGCTCCATGCCGCAGTGGATACGCAACTGCTCCACCTCGGTGAGCATCTTCGAGCGCTGCCCCTCGAAGCTCTGTGGTGGCATGGTGGACGACAACGTCAAGCGACCGATCAGACGAGGGTTAGGGTTCCGCCGAAAACACCCAACGGACGGACAGTCGATGCAAGCGGGACAGCGTGATCCTATCGAGACAAAGGAAACGCGGTTAAGCCGACCCCCTCACTGACAAGTTGGTTGCCTTTGTCTGTCCAGTACCGTGCCTGCATTGTCCTGCCACGCCACCCAGGAGTCTTCTCTAGTCACCACATAGCAAGAGGAACTACCAGCGGAAGAGACGGTGTATCGCAGAAGGTTACGGCCAAAGAGCTGTGACCCAGCTTCGGACAAAGCTCAAGTTGTGAGTGAGTACAAACACGCCTATGCAGCCTTAATGTTTCGTTATACACTGCACACAGAAGGGTTACAGTGCAAGATTCACGCCTAAAGACATATTGGCATCGTCACACACCATATGGCGTGGGGATCTGCTTTGACTTTGTGCCCGAGTCTCGTGTACCAAAGAAGGCTACACATGATGGTTACAGCCAAAAAAATCTGTGTTCAGACATACTGAACATCAATGACAGAAAGACACAGAATTGCAAGTGCAATCACACAGAAACAAGATGGTGCAAAGATATCAATGGAAAGTCAGAATGGTCAAATTCAGTCAGTTGCTGAGATACATGTCCAGAAAACCCTATATCATGCCACAAATTCACCAGGATGTCCGACAACAATGCTACTGTTCCAAGTCAATGTCATTTCCAAACATGAAGATACCACATGTACCATACTGACTGGCCAGTGGAGATATTTATTGTGACACTGGATTAACAGAATTACTTCTAACTTCATTATTATTTACATATTTCGCATTGGACTTTTTTGTGGTTGCAGAACATTCCTTCTGTACAGTGCTTACCACTGGTGGACACTCTCAACCACTTGCTTATGAGGAAAAATATTTTGTCACATATTAAATTTTCACAGCCTATTGTTGGAAATTTAGTTGAAATTCATTGTTATTCTTGTGTAATGTTCTCCATAACCATATAAACAATAAGCCGCATTCCTACTTCAAACGTACAGGTGCGTTAACTCTCACGACAATGTTGTTAATGGAAATAACATTTTCCACTTGCAGTCTTCAGTCCTACAACCTTGCAAAGTCAGAGCAAAGTGTACCACTGAGGAATCCACAAAGAAGATGGGAAGATACACACAGTGCAACTTTACAAAGTTCTACAAACTAGGTGACTGTGAGAACTAGCAGGCAAGACACTGGACAACAAATAAACCAAATAAGAAATTAATGTTAACATTCCATACTTTCCAAGACCAGAAGGTGGCTTTGGACAGTGACACACTCAACAGCAAAACAACTAAAAGTGGGTACACAAACATAACAAAAACAACTGTGCATAAGAATCCATATAAACAAAGATGCAGTAATTGTAATTTATAACTACTGATTACATTTACACTGATTTCAGTCATTCAAATGTAGTATGTTACACATGACAAATATATAAAATCACTGAAAAGTGATTGGATATTTTTATGCTTTAACAGTGCACACTTTTAACTTGTTTTAGCTTGTCATTAAGCAATAACACAAAAATGCTGGCTGTATGTTAACTGTTATTGATTTGATAGGTTATTTAAATATATAAATGACCTATCAAATCAATAACAATGAAGTATTGTTATTAAAGTCGACAACATGCAACAATGTATTATAAGGTTATGTACAATCTTTAAATACGAGTATATTTTTAGTTTTTGTAATTGCTAATACTTGTGAGAAAACATAAAATAAGTAAGAAAACTTGTTACGAATAAAACATCTGAACGAATGCACAAATGTGTAGCTTCAAGACAAAATGTGCAATTTTTAGTGAATACTAAGTTGACAGCTCCACAACTTCAACATCAATTAATTTTGAAATCTGAGTGACATTGGATGACAAGACTTTGGATAAATTAACTTTGAAATGTCAAATCTGATCAAACACCAACATTTCTATTATTTTGTGTTCAATATCCCAAAGCATAACAAAACAGAAAAAAACACCAAAAGAAAACAAAGATTCACTCCTACACAGGCTACAGGTGTTATCAATACTTATTACTCCACATTTATGCATTTTAATTAAAAATCTAAATTACTCTAAATTATTTTTCCACATAAATAGCAGTTAAAGGGTGATGTGAATGAAAGGCACACTTGTGTGCAATATGAAACACATATAATCACCACATGTAATTAACAGTGTTAATTGCAGCCACAAAAGACACACCCAATCCCAAACACCAGTCACTCAGTGTGTATGGTTAACTCTATGTACACACAAACAGCTTGCTCACTGGGAAAAAAGACTAAGAAAGGGCTGAGTTGATTTACATAAAATCAAATAAATTACAATTACTTTTATTTGTCATTTCAATTACTTCTAAAAATGTTAAATCAATTACTTTGGAACTGAAGTGAGGTACAAAGATAATTTGTATAAAGAACAATTTAGTATTTACGCATTGATGGCATCAAAGCCATGGAACAAAGGCTTTCCTTCAAAATGCAAATTTTTCCAGGCAGAAACGTCCACTTAAAACACACAAACAGTTAATACACAACAAAGGCCATAATCCTTTTGCTTGTTTATTTAGCCAGGAAAGGGTAAACTTGCCTTTGTTGCTTTCAGAATAGACAATGCTAAGAACTAAAAAAATCATGAGTCTTCTTCTAAAGAAGTATAGTGACTCAAGACAACCTGCACCAGTGTAGTCTGGTATCAGTTTGCAGCCTGGCTAAAGAACAAAGGGAATACTGATGCATGGAAACTGGCGTTAGGTGTTAGTATGAAATCTTCATTAGGAGAGTGGTTTACCATTTTGTTTATGATTGAAAACAATATGTGAGACAGCTGAAGTCATATGTAGTCATGGTTTACACAAAGGCCAACAATTCTTGTTGTAATGTGATTGACTAAATGTGTCACCAAACAGAAGCTAAGAACTAGACAAATGTCTAAAAGGTCGACCCTGGCAATTGGCGAATACTTTTGACTATATATCTACACCTGTAGTAACCATCTAGATCTATGCCATTTATCTGGCCAGCGGAATACCTTGGTCATTCACAAGTGGCAGAATTGTTGAAGCATACACAACACTTCTAACAAAATGTGCAGCAATAACAACATATTACTCAAGTATTGACAGCACAAATAGTTACATACCTCAAAAGATGATTTTGAGCGGGCCTGTCTGCAACAAACAACGGTAATCCTGCTACAAAACAGAATATTCTACGTGGCAACTTTTTTTTAAAGGTTTCAGTAATTTACACAATTTAAATTATACACAAAATTCTGAATGTACACACAACATAACTAGGGCCAATGGTCGTGTTGATAAGGAAGCTGTGAATGTGAGAATTTGAAACAGTAGGAAATTGTATTGTTATGGATGATTGATACAGTGTTAAATTGCATAAGTTACTGTTTCCACCAATTGATCCTTTCGAAAAACCGTTTGTGTTTACAGTGAATATGGGTTTAAGAGGTGAACTCGAACGTTCAGAAGCAGCCCAACTTCACCACTTGTAAATATATTCAACCAGGTCACAAAGTTGTATTTACGCTAAACACGAAGTCATTGGAACGCAGCATTACACAGCATTACAAACCCACATTCACTTGGTTCCCACACAATCAAGACAACAAGTGGGACTTTGTACTGTAACTGATTCAATGTACTTCCTGTTGTTGGTGACTACGATTAAGAGAATGATTCAAGGTAATATAACAGACATGCTTTAACTGTTTCAGTGCCAGCCAAAAAACTGCGCTGACATACAAGAAGAGCCAAGCCATTTTTGAGACTTGCACGCCACACTAAACATATAGTATATGCGCTTAGTGTTCACAGCAATAGAAATAAATCCAAAAATTTCACTTTTCCGTGGGACAAGTTACTTTTGAAATTTACTTATCCGCCAACATGTTCGCTTGTCCGAGTAATTGTTGCAATGAATCAAATCATTTTTTCAACCTTCCTGTTGTTGGGAAAGACATAATTTGATCTAAAATGTCAACGTTGAAGTACACGTTTAATTGCAAATATTTCCCAGGTCATTAAGTGATTAACAATGTTTTTCATCATGAATATTAAAATGAGATATGTCATATGATGTTTCAACAATTATTTCTAGAGATGCTGAGGATGTGGAAATGTGTACTTACACCAGCAATATCAATATTACAATGATTATGACAGGAATGAGACAACAGTTATTTTCCTTGCTATTTTTCATAATGTTGCAACAGACTGCTACCAATAAATAAGATGCACTGTTAGACGTTTGAGTCAGTTTGTTATGTAAAATGCCACCCCTCCACTCGGAATACAACCAATGCAAAGCTAGGAAACACAATTTTATCACATACAAAATTAATGTGGTATTGTTTTATTCAACCGTACTTCAATATGCAAAACTTTCTGTAGTTTAAAATTCGAAGAACAATTTCAGTTGATCACTGCACTTCTTGCTTAAATTAATTTGGATTTTAGTTGTTTAGATACTGTCATGCATCCGTTATTTTGTCTTAATGTTGCATAAATAAATTGTAATTTGTGTTTATTAAGTTAAACTGTGTTTCAAAAAATGTATTCCTTAGGTTCTACAATCAGGGGTTGTTCATCCGTTTTCCATTTTCACAAAAGTCAGTGTCCCTAAACTTCCGATTTGTGGTAAAATAAATGTGATGAAAACACGACAACACACGTTGAGATGTTTATTAACATTCCGTTCACCAACCACCACCATAAGTTCACTGAAAATCCGTTGTAAGTTCTGAAAATTCATCCGGAGCTGACAACATTTCGCCGATCTACTGGACCAGGGTTCGGTGACTTTGTGAAGTCGAAGACTGCCGAGTCCATGTTAGTTAATATTGATTAATTGGCCTACTACAAAATTATTCTAATAAAAGGTACTGATACTCGAACATACTATTTCTCAAGTTCGTCAAATGCGATCCATGCGTGGAAGCAAGTTGACCGTCGGCAAAACTGAACTAGCTTTTCCTACGAGAACAGCAGAGCTAGATTGGTGCACTCGGCGGATGACAAAGTTAACGGACACATTTTGTTTCGCGGAAAACTGACACAGCATGGCGGCAGAAAGATAAGATGCCAACACGCAGACGAAACTGCAATGTGCATGATTGCTGGCGAACTGTATTTCACTAGAATTTCCACAAATAAGAAAGTTGTTATTTTGCATATGTCCTATTTACTGTAAATTTTCATGTGTCCACCGGACAACCATGCGGGATGATTCTACTTGTCCGGACAAAAAATCACATGTCCCGGACAACCAGACATCCTTATTTTGAACGTTGTGTTCAAATATCTTCAAATAAAATATCCATTTCATGAAAGGACAGATAATTTTTGTATTTAGTTTGAAAAATGTAATAGTCAGATGACACAACATAACTTACTTTCACTAATATATGTGCTTAGGCTGTCATCCGATGCATTTTGTATGGTAAACATTAATTTTTTTGTTACGACTTTCGGTTTATTTTCATCGTCAAACTAGCATAAATCTAAGTGTAACTGTAAAACCAGCAGTCGAACACCTCCCTTTTGTACTAACTATTGGTTAGTTTAAAATGGTGTCATAGACACCAGCCAATGCCAGTACTCATTGCAAAAAGAAACTGACGCAATCGGATGTATCTCTTGGTAAAACCGGTGGAATCGGCTCTGTGGCACTGAAACGGTTAACTTTAACATGCCCCTTTCTAAACATTAAATTTTTTATAGTTCTAACCAATTTTACTACCTTGAACTTTAGCTGCCCAAGGAATCTAAGTGCTACTCTCAAAATTCAGCAAATAAATTACTTTCAAAAAGATGGCAAATGCAACTGTCTGCAACAAAAATCATAATTACCTCGTATAAACGCGTGTAAGTAAACAGCACACTTTGGAGAATTACATATAGTTACAGTACTTACATGTATGTCATTGGCCCATTTTGTCCACTTTTCACATGAGCACATTTTTGTGGTATTTTGTCCAGATACCATTTTTAAAACACTCTGATTGCTTGCATTACACAATTAGTAATGTGAGACCAACTCGCTGAGACTGAATCTCTGAGACTAGTAATAATTCAGTCAGAGCTAAAGAAAGATTAGATCTGTTCCATTCATTGTTATTATATTACTACTTAACTTACTGTTACATTTATTTATATTTGAAGCCTGCTGAACTGAATGCTTCAAATTTAACATCACCAATTAGTATGACTCTAAGACTTCAAGTTTAAGAATAAAATTATATTTTTTTACAATTTAGGAATTAGATGTAACACTAACAACAATACCACAAACACGAAGCGTTATTTGCATTATCATGGAATTAAACCAATGTTATGAAAGTGTGTTTAGTCGTCTGATCGTACGCGTAGGCGCAGTTAACGAAATGGGCCACGTACTACTACTAACTAAATTAATTTAATGCTGGCTAGCCGGCGACAGGTCCAAACAACGCCCTGTCAGCGGCAGCGCAGCCAAGCTGCAAACCACTCGCCATTTTCAGTGCTACTGAATCTATTTCAACTCATACGTATGATTAACTATCAACACAATAAAGGCAAGCACTAAGTGAATTGTGTATACTCACGTGGAATCTCCTGAGAGTCGGGGTAGTTAACAGAAATGAAGAAACGGCACAGAAATGAGATCCTTTCCCTTCTTTGTTGCTTTGCAATATGGCTTCCAGAGAAAAGCCGAGCCTCGATTTCAAATTCAGATTATCGCAAGCGTAGGCGGAGGATCTATTTGTATGCCTGTGTGTTCGCTAGATGGCGACGGCGCACACTAAAAGGCGGACCAAAAACTAGCCTCGATTATCCAGGCGCCGTGAGGTGGCAGCATTCGCTTGGTCCATCACGGGCCTGGATTATTAATTAAAGGAAATAAAAATAAGGCATTAGCTAAAATCCTTTTTCCATGTGTACACAAAGTTTAACATTGTATGTAACATTAGACAACATTAAACAAATACAGAAAAATACATTTGTAGCATAAATTCGATTTTAAGCCCGTCTGTGAAGCGATTCCCGCGGAAAATGAAATTTTAATGAACTAGGCGATCACGTGGTATCGTGGCGTCACTTATGACACACACTCGCATCAGGCCGACCCTTTCCATGCATTCAGAGCATGTTTACAAGGATAGCTTTTGGGTCGAAACGAGCGTCAGAACGAGTTATTATGCAATATTCCGACGTAATACAAACACTAGTCATCATAGAGGAACATACATTTATCTTACGCTTCCACATGAATCGAATTTTATTCAAAACAACGAATGCGAATGGGCCTACAAGTCGACTAGGTTTCGCCGAGCTTGGCCTTGGGCTCGTTTTCAGAATAACTACATCGAATGCAACCAACGGGAGATAATCTACACCAATAAACATACATAGCAAACATATATTGTATCCAGCTACATAAAGTAACGTGTATCATCTCATAATCTTAATCTTATGCGCATGCGTCAGGTGTAGTCCATTCCGATTTTCCCGCTCCGCTGTTATCGATTATTTTCACGATTTCTAAACGTTTTTATTACTGTTAACTGTGTGAGGTACTATTTTAGATATACCAGAATATAATCCCATGGTGATATATGCGATCAAATCACGCTAAGACACGATTTAACAAAGGTTTAGCCTTAGCTTCCATAACAACCAGTTCAAAATAAGATGGCGAATCTGTAAACAACTTACACAAAGCGCGCCAAAACCAAATCGCCCCTAGAACAACCCAAAATCAGTCCATTCACACAAAGCTTACGTATTATTCTGTTACAAATCCGGATTGTACGCTGTCAGCAACACACAAGAAACCAACAGCAAACACAATATACAATACAATATACTGTCTACTAACTGGCAAATTTTACTACTGTCTTTTACATCTACTGTGATCTTACTATTGTGATTTTATATTAGCTGTGATATATAACTTAATCATAAAACAATACCCACATCTATAGTGGAATATAATCTCTTGTTTTTGCTTTTGTTTTATTGCATTAACATAACTGTACAAGCAAAGCAGCTTGTGCAATAGCTACTCTTATGATGGTGCCACCCAAAATGGGCACACCAGTGGTAGTTCTGATTAGCATCATTATTGCATTCGTACCCAAATTCCCGACACACCTGGACCATACCCGATTCACGGACGATCCAAATGGTCTGCTAACATATGACAGGTCTTGCTGGACTGACACAAGTATTAGACTGGCACTAGCTTTCACCAGAGACTCCCGTAACATGTACCACACCAAACTGGCTTATGAAATCCCTACATCGGGACACAAAACATGTTATCTTGTCCCACTAATCCTCTGTGGGGACATCCAAACAAACCCCGGCCCAGTCAGACACCCCTGTGGATTTTGTAAAAAGCCTGTTGCTTCAAATCACCGAGCAATCTGCTGCGACCGGTGCAACCAATGGTACACATTAAATGTTGTGACATAAGTCCAGATCATTATAATCTCCTCTGTAACAGTTCCTGTTCCTGGCACTGCATGAAATGCGACCATCCTAACTACAGTCATTCCTTCTTCCAAGACCACTTATTGGAATGTTCTCACAACCGATATAACAGCCTTAGTGACACAGACCAAAATAACCAAAACATTGACCCCCACACACAGATCTCTCAAACAAACACGAGTCGTACATCCCAAACCTGGGATCCAACCTTTGGACCAAACTCTCAAAATGCATCAACCCCTGAACGTCGTAAGAAAACCAAACGTAACACACATAGCGGAATTCTAATCAATACCAACAGTGTCAAAAGCATCGCAAAGACAACCCAATTAAAAACAACTTTTCAGTCAAATAATCCTGACATCATATTCCTAGTCGAAACCAAAATAGACGAAAACTACCCTTCCTATTCGTTGTTACCACCTAACAACAGCGCCATCCGAAAGGACAGAAACACCCATGGTGGTGTTCTCATAGCCTTCCGCGATGACATTGTAGCAGAACCACTTACAAAACTAAACTCAAGCTGTGAAATAGTATGGACAAAAATCCATTTCACACGAAACAAATCCATATACTTTGCATCCTACTACCGACCCCCCAGTGACCACCTTCAATCCCTTGAAGCTCTCCACGAATCCCTAACAAAACTGTACAGATCACAAAAACTTCTCCTAATGTAATTATAGCAGGTGACTTCAACCTTCCTGATATTAACTGGGGCAAGCAGCAAACCACTGACAACAGAACTGCCAGCAAGCATAACAAACTGCTAGAAATAATTAGAGAATTTGGATTACAAAACATGGTCAACGATCCCACACGAGTTGATTCCGGCAATATCCTTGACCTTATACTCACTTCTAATCCATCGATAATTGCTAACACTCACACCACTCCCGGCATGTGTGATCATAAAGCTGTGACCTTTAACGTAAACCTAAATCCAATCCGTAACAGCAAACCACCACACAAAGTGTTCCAATATAAATCTGCAAACTGGGATAAGTTTAAAGATGACATAAAACAACTAACAACAACATACTTTGATACGAACCCAAATTCAACACATGTCAACACAAATTGGAACTTTTTCCAGAATAATCTTACTTCATTAGTCAACAATAATATTCCCAGCCGCAACACCAAAGCAAAAACCCACCTCCCCTGGATAACACGTGAAATAATAAGAATGCAAAGAAAACGCAACAAAAGCCATAAAAAAGCAAAACAAACTGGACGTAGTAGTGACTGGGAAATGTTTAGGCAACTCCGAAAACAAGCCACTAAAGCTGCAACCAAATCCTACTCAGACTATCTAAACAATCACATTGGAGACAGCCTAAAAACAAACCCAAAACAATTCTGGTCATTCATTAAAGCAAACAAACGAGAATACATTGGCATCCCTACACTGCAGGCAAACGACCAACCAATCACAAATGATCACGACAAAGCAAATACACTTAACAACCAATTTAGTTCCATGTTTACTCAAGAAATGTACCCCATCCCCCAACTAGCTCCATCCATCTATCCCGATATGCCCTCCCTCGAAATCGGGATAGACGGAGTAATTAAGCAACTGAAAAACCTAAACCAAAATAAAGCTACGAACGACGAACTCCCAGCCAGAGTCCTTAAAGAGACTGCAGTGGAAATTGCCCCCATCATCACACACATTTTCCAGCAGTCATACAACACTTGCAAACTCCCAGATGATTGGCTCCAATACAAAAAAGCCACAAATCAGACCCTACTAATTATAGACCAATATCGTTAACATGCATCCTCTGCAAAGTTATGGAGCACATCATTCTAAGCAACATGTGGAAACACTTACACAAACACAACATCATCCTCCACTTCCAACATGGATTCCAACCAGGTCTGCTTGTGAATCCCAACTCATCGAGACAGTCCACGACTGGATGACTGCTATAGACAAAAAGACACAAATAGATGCCTTCCTACTCGATTTCACCAAAGCCTTCGACAAAGTCCCCCATAAACGCCTCCTATCCAAATTAGCTTTCTATGGAATAACTGGAAACACACAAAACTGGATCAAATCGTTTCTATCCAATCGCAAACAGAGAGTCTCAGTCAATGGAGCCCTGTCGGACAGAACAAATGTTACATATGGTGTACCACATGGCTCAGTCCTAGGACCTGTCCTATTTTTACTCTACATAAACGACATAACCGAAAATGTCCAATCTTCCGTACGTCTCTTTGCAGACGACAGCATTATATATCGCAAAATCACATCCGAAACCGACCAAGAAACTCTCCAATCTGACCTGATCAAACTCCAAACATGGGGGCCGGCCGGTCTAATTAAATGGCAGATGGAATTTAACATATATAAATGTGTGCATCTCCCAATAACAAACCAAACCAAACCAAACCCAGACTACATTCGTATTCACTCTTTGGCATACCACTCTCTACCGCCTCTAGTCACACATATCTTGGAATAAAATTAGATTCTAAACTAACCTGGGCTAACCATATCACTGACATAGCTTCCAAATCTTCAAAAGTCCTAGGCATGATTAAACGAACCCTCGGACCATACAAACCTGAAGTAAAAGCTAATCCGACCAAAACTCGAGTATGCCTCTCCCATATGGAACCCACACACTGCCACCCAAATTAAACACCTTGAAAGAATACAACACTGTGCTGCCAGATTTGTCAGAAATGACCACAGACGCCAAACAAACGCAGCATACCTAATAGCCACCCTTCGATGGTCAACTCTTGAACGACGACGCATTATCAAACAAGCCATGACATTTTACAAACTATTAAATAACATAATCAACATCACACCCCCACCAGGTCTACTAACACAGTCAAAAAACCGTGGCCACTACGTAGCCCCTAGGTGCCTCATCAATGCAGCAATGTTCTTTTTCTACCCTCGAGCAGTTCGAATCTGGAATATGATTCCACCACCGATTACTGAACTAGAAAGCCCCATAGCGTTTCAAACAACGATCATGAACCTCCCTTTAACCACACCCAATCATCTAAAGAGCCTATAAAATAAACAATCAAACTACCCACGACGCATGCGCACAAACAAGCACCATACAACTCCTGCGTTAGCTCAAGTTTGGGCTGTTTGGAGTAAATCACCTAAGACCTTATAATATCACTAGAATATCGATATATGAAGGAGTTGTACAATTTATCATAACAACTTAAATCAGTCATAGAGTTTCCGCTGGTCCCGCTTGCTCAGTGGGTAGGCGCGTTAGTTACTTGTCATTTATTTTACAATCGGGCGACGCCGGTTCAATCCTGACAGCATGCAAACCTTTGATTTTCTATACACTTTTTTTGTTTATGTTTTCACGAAGTAATATAAACAAAATCATTTTAGACTATAATGCACTGTTTGTAAATAATTTTTATTTTTGTAGTAACTAATTATTCGCCACAAAAATGAAAATATGGTCATTATATAACGATGTTTCTAAATGTTATTTATCCAAACAAATATAATGTAATGGATATATAATTTATTAATTGTAAATATATTGTACGGTAATATATTGTAATTATATATGTGAAAACAGATTGAGATATGTCTGGATAAATACTATTTAGAAAAATCGTTATATATAATGACCATATTTTCATTTTTGTGGCGAATAAATAATTACTACAAAAATAAAAAAAATATTTACAAACAGTGCATTATAGTATAAAATGATTTTGTTTATATTACTTCGTGAAAACATAAATAAAAAAAGTGTATAGAAAATCAAAGGTTTGCATGCTGTCAGGACTGAACCGGCGTCGCCCGATTGTAAAATAAATGACAAGTAACCAACGCGTCTACCCACTGAGCTAGCAGGACCAACGAAACTCTCTGACTGATTTAAGTTGTTATGATAAATTGTACAACTCCTTCATATATCGATATTCTAGTGATATTATGAGGTTATACACGTTACTCTATGTAGCTGGATACAATGTATGTTTGCTCTGTATGTTTATTGGTGTAGATTATCTCCCGTTGGTTGCATTCGATATAATTATTCTGAAAACGAGCCCAAGCTCGGCGAAACCTAGTCGACTTGTAGGCCCATTCGCATTCGTTGTTTTGAATAAAATTCGATTCATGTGGAACCGTAAGATAACTGCTTGTTCCTCTATGATGACTAGTGTTTGTATTACGTCGGAATATTGCACAATAACTCGTTCTGACGCTCGTTTCTACCCAAAAGCTATACTTGTAAACATGCTCTGAATGCATGGAAAGGGTCGGCCTGATGCGAGTTTGAGTCATAAGTGACGTCACATCTCGGCATGCCGAAAAGCGCGCCAAAAATATGTATATTCGAAAATGTCCGGATGCACAGCATAAAATGTGGAATTTCTAATTCATTGAATTTTTTGATTTTTTTGGCTTGGTGGACGTGGAAATAGATAGCAGGATGTAATATAACATGAATTCGAGCAATATATGTTTTTATTCCCTTTAAGCTCCAGCCAATGTTACCGGTAAGGAGCTTTACCCCAGATTCGGGTAGAGACGTCGATTGGCTGTCAGGCCAACTATGAAATAAGAAATTAAATAAGGATACACTTTTATTAGATAATACTATACTATAACTAATTATTTACAGAGGAATCATTATAACTTTTTTTGTGTTGAGTCTAAACTGCCAGAGTCTAAATGCAAAATTTTATTAAATTAAGATAAAGATAGAAATATTTAGAAACAATTGGTTGGAAATAAGTGCTTTTTGTTTACAAGAAACCTGGCTTACTGATGAATCTGATACATCATTATTTCATATAGATGGTTATACGTTGATATATCAAGGTAAAATATGTAGTTTACATGCTGGTTTAGCAATATATTTAAGTAATAAATATAGACACAAAACAATAAACATATACGATAACTCTAACATTTGGGAAGGACAATTTCTCGAAATAACATGCTATAATATGACGAAAAACATGATTCTTGGAAATATATATAGACCCCCAGAGACGTCAATGAAAACTACCAAACATTTATTGATGACTTTGCAAATAAATTAGTGAAACTTAACACATTTAAAAGTGAGATTATAATTGCAGGAGATTATAATATAGATTTACTGTTAATATTTTGATATAATCACTTCACATGGTTTTTCCCCAAAATTACTTTACCAAGGGGTGTAGGGTAGAACCTGGAGGGATAGTCCCTTTGGTGATGGGCAGCCGCTCCACTTCTGTGGAGGTCTAACCACTGGTTCCCACAGTCTATCTAGCTCATGTATGGCTCCTAGGAACTGCTAGTGTACGGCAGTGGCCACACCCCGGGCAATGGTCTCGGCTGACCAGCAAAACTACATGAGTAAAGGCTTGTAGGCTAATGCCTATTGAGTCAAGGGACGTCTGCCCTCAGTACACAAAGACTGTCTCGGAGGAGTAGGCGGCCAGCCGACTGGCTACACCCCCGGCTACAAATGCGAAACAGCAACAGCCTTTCACCAGGCTGCAAGGTACCTACCAAGACGCATGTGGAAGGACCGGTGACCCGATGTCCTGCGGTGCAAGACTTTTTAGTCAAGGAATAATGGAGTTAACCATACACAAACCAGCGGAAAGCAGTGGGCAACTACCGCTGTATTAGCCCAAGAAACCTTGATGGAGAATACAGACAGTAAGAGAGGTCCTAGTGGTGAGCGCCCCAGGCTGGATAGAACGACACATACTGGGGAAGAGCTTGGAGATGTTACAAGTAACGCCAGTGCTGATGACGGTAGTATGCCCGACTGTGCGGGAGGTAAAACCAGCAACAAAAAGTTAAAAGGGAAAATCCGTGTGGCAACATGGAACATCAGAAAAACGAGACACGGAACACTACAAATGGTAACATCGGAAGCAGAAAGATATGGGGTAGATATATTAGGGATTGCGGAACACAGGTTGGCCGGACAAGGACATTTTCGCCCAGATTCAGGAGGAAAGTTTATATACTCAGGAGCAACTAAGTCAGGGATGAGTGGTGTTGCATTCTATCTGTCAAAGAAAACTGAAAATGCACTATTAGGATACAATCCGGTCAATGACAGAATTATTACCATACGAATACGAGCAAAACCCACGAATATAACATGTATTCAAATTTATGCACCAACGAGCACTGCAGACGACGATGTAATAGAAACGTTTTATGATACACTGCAATGAACAGTTGACGAGGTAAACAGGAGAGACATGGTAGTACTGATGGGCGATTTCAATGCAAATGTTGGCAGTTGTCAAAACTGGGAGAGGAGATAGACTTGTTGAGTTTATCATAGAGAATGAACTGGTGATCACAAATACTTTCTTCAAACAACATCAAAGAAGACTGTACACTTGGACAACACCAGATGGTCGGAACAGAAATCAAATCGACTTTATACTGATACCAAAACGATGGGGGACGTCTGTGTTTAATGCAAAGACATTACCGGGAGCCGATTGTGGCTCTGACCATGAATTGCTAAGCGCCAAGATTGCGATAAAATTAAGAAAGATGAAGAGAGGGAAAGAGATAGTGAGGTATGACGTCAATGATATCAAAGAACGATACCGAGTAGAGGTTATGAACCGTTTCGGAGTATTACAGACAGTGGCTGACGAGAAGGAACCAGAAGAGTTGGCAGTAGAAATTAGAAACATCATTATGGAATCAGCTGACAAACACTTCACTGAAAAGAGGAGACAAAAACATAAGCAAAGACACACTGCAGATGATTGACGAAAGGAAAGAGTTAAAGAAGAACAAAGAAATGAGTGAGAATTATCGTGAGAAATACAGAGAGAAGTGCAAGATGATTAAACGAATGTGTAAGGAAGACAAGAAGAAATATCTAGAGAAGAAATGCGAAAAGATAGAACTATGTATGAGAAGGAACGATAGTCGCAGTATGTTCGAGGAAATCAAGTCTATGACACAGTCGTTCAAACCTAGACTTGACGTTATTAAAGATGAAACGGGAATGACTCTGACAGAGAGCGATGTCATACTTGCAAGATGGAAGCAATATTGTGAAAGCATGTTTAAGAAAGAAGAAACAGAAGAGGTAGACATGGATGAAGGCAGAGAGAGGACAGAACCAGAAGATGAACTTGAGCCTTTGCGTTCAGAGGTGAAGTGGACAATTAAAAATCTAAAAGACGGAAAATCACATGACACTGATAACATCACTGCAGAGCTAATAAGAGCAAGTGGACAAGCAGGCGTGGATATCTATCACACATTATGCAAGAAAATATGGAGAAGTGGAACATGGCCCATGGACTGGAAACGAGCCATCCTTATACCAATACCGAAAAAAGGTGACATACAAGAATGCTCAAACCACAGGACTATATCCCTCATCAGCCATGCGAGCAAAATTATTCTAAAAATCATAATGAAGAGAATCACAACAAAATTAGAATGTGAAGTCAACAGAACACAAGCTGGTTTCCGGACTGGAAGAGGAACAAGAGATCACATTTTCAACCTGAAGATGTTAATTCAGAAATGCAGAGAATTCAACCATGATCTTAGGATCTGTTTCATAGATTATTCAAAAGCTTTTGATAATGTTAGTCATCAACAACTCTGGAAACCTTGATACACATGGG